>SJYO01035988.1:19401622-19636895 GCA_006410555.1 Capra ibex | reverse complement strand
ACCTAGTTCCCTAGACACCGAAAGGGAGCTCCGAAAGGGTCCTCCGAAAGGGTGCTCCGAAAGGGTGTCCCGACAGGGTGCACGGTGGCACCACACTCAGCTAGGAGCCGAACTTTCAGCTCCGTCACGTCCTTTTTGTCCAAAGGGACCTTACCTGACTCTGTAGACCCCCCGAAACCCTTACCACCGTGCTGGGACCTCAAGGAGAGCGGAAAGGACACCTCTCACAGAGGAGAACTCTACTCTGTCCTTGCGGCCCTCAAGAAAGGGCTGGTACGTCCCTTTCCTAGGGAGGAGAGCTCGATCCTCCGCCTTTGCCCCGAGGAGACATAAACCCGCCCTGAGAGCAAGAAGGAGAGCTCACCTCTCTCCATACAGCCCCTAGAAGAACTCAATGTCGTTCCCACACTTCCTGGGAAACCTTCAAGGTCTCCAATCCACACTAATCTGAGCTCTGCGGAGTCGCCTTTACCCGGAGTAGAGCTGACGTCCGTCTTGGAGGACCCAAAAGAGCTCAAAGTCGTCCACGAGAGGTCAATGCTGGCCCTGAATACATTGGGCGAGACCAGGCGAGTCCATTAGGGTCAGCTGAACGCTCAACGATTCCCCGGAGAGCCCTAAGGAGAGGCCAGCTACTACCCCGGATTCTGGAAAAAACCTTAGCCACGGGCTTGGACTCCAAAGGAGAGGTCACGACTTTACCTAGAACCCCATGATGACCTCAGAGGTGTCCCCTCAGTAGAAGCAGAGGTTACCCCCGTACGTGCACGCGAAAAGAGGGCTCGTAATCCTCGTCTCAGTTAAAAGGGCAACCCAACTAGTTCCCCAAAGAACAAAAGGGAGCTCCGAAAGGGTGCTCCGAAAGGGTGCTCCGAAAGGGTGTCCCGACAGGGTGCACGGTGGTAGCACACTCAGCCAGGAGGCGCACTTGCAGCTCCGTCACGTCCCATTTGTTCAAGGAGACCTTTCCTGACTCTGTAGACCCCCTGAGAACCTTACCACCTTGCTGGGACCTCAAGGAGAGTGGAAAGAACACCTCGCACGGAGGAGAACTCTACGCTGTCCATGCTGTCCTTAANCGTAAGGGGTTCTTAGCTCTGTTTAGCGGGAAACAGATTATTGTCCTCTGACGGGTCAATTAAAGTGAGTCCACATATGTTTTATATAAGGAATGAGTCCACATACATATTAAAAGATTACTGATTCTTTTAGTAACGAACAATAACCATAAAATTTTAAAAGGACATAGAGATTAATTTTATACTACTTTATATGCCTACCCCCTCACCCTTCCGTGTTTGATCTCATATTCTGACTTCCTACGCAACATGTTGTACCTCTTATATCGGTCACAAAATATTATGACGTTGATAGAAAGAATACGAATAGTGTCTTCGGGTTTGTAGGTATTAATATATTTTCTTTTCTTCTAATTCCTTTCTTCTCCTCCTCCCACTTCCCCTCCTCTTCTCTTCGTCATCGTCGGTGAGGATCAATGACGACGTTCGAACCATAAAAAATCGTGCAATTCCTTTATGACAAGGTGAAAATATAAAGAGTTTTCATCAAACAACCACCACGATTACTTATTTTAAAATGTATTTTGGTCTTTATCTAAAAGGTAACATAGTCGTACAAAACTGTAAATAGTTTTACTAGTTTAGGGAATACTACTATGTCAACTTTACTGTTTGCTTAAGTTCCCTAATCTAGACTATCTGTCTCCCGGCCTTTTTCTCACCTACCTCCAAGTATTATAACATCTTCTCCGCCACTAGTTTTGGTAGGGGTTCTTTTTCTTCGCGTTTTACCGTTTTACCAACAGACTCCTCCGGATAGTTTGTCGACTCTTTTATGTTTACTTTCCGTTTCCTATTTTCCTTTATATTTGGATAGATTTACATCTCAACGTTCCTCTCTATTCTTTCAGAATTCACTTTTTACTTTTCTTTATCTCCTTTTGTTATCTTACCCTTTCTGATCTCTAGACAAGTTATTTTAATCTCTATGGTTCCCTTGTAAAGTACGTTTCTACCCGTGTTATTTCCTGTCTTTACCATACCTGGATTGTCTACTTCCTGTCTTATTCTTCTCCACCGTTAATAGGAAGTTTATTTTTTGTTTATTTAAATTTTTCTTCTTCTTCTCCACCGTCCTTGTGTGACTGTTATATGTATTTTTCAGAAGTACTGGGTCTATTGGTACTGTCACACTAGTGAGTGAATGTCGGTCCATAGGACTTCACACTTCAGTTGAACCGGAATCCTTGTTTCGATCACCTCCACTACCTTAAGGTCGACTCGATAAAGTTTCTACTGCTACACTTTCACGACGTGAGTTATACGGTCGTTTAAGTCGTCACCGGTGTCCTGACCTTTTCCAGTCAAAAGTAAAGTTAGGGTTTCTCCCGTTACGGTTTCTGTAAATTTGATGACGTGTCGACGTAAGTACAGTGTACGATCGTTCCATTACGGTTTTAGGAAGTTCGGTCCGAAGTCGTCATCCACTTGACTCTTCGAGGTATGCATGTTTGACCTAGATCTTTTCCGTCTCCTTGGTTTCTAATTTAACGGTTGTAGACGACCTACTGTCTTTTTCGTTCCCTCAAGTCTTTTTATAGGTAAAGACGAAGTGACTTATGTGATTTTGGAAACTGATACACCTAGTGTCGTTTGACACCTTATAAGAATTTCTCTTCCCTTATGGTCTGGTGGAATAGACGGAGGACTCTTTGGACATACGTTGAGTTCTTCGTTATCAATCTTGACCTGTACTTTGTTACCTGACCAAGGGTTAACCCTTTACTCATGTAGTTCCAACATATAATAGGGGGTCGAATAAATTACATATAAGTCTCATGTAGTGCGTTTTACAGTCCGACCTACTTCGTGTTCGACCTAAGTTCTAACGGTCCTCTTTATAACTGTTGGAGTCTATACGTCTACTATGGTGGGATTACCGTCTCTCTCTTCCTTAAATTCTAGGAGGACTACTTCGATTTTCTTCTCTCACTCTTTGGACCGAATTTTGAGTCGTAACGTTTTTTGTTTCTAGTACCGTGGATCAGGGTAGTGAAGTATCGTTTATCTACCCCTTTGTTACCTTTCTCACTGTCAGAAATGAAAGGACCCGAGGTTTTTACTGACGTGCACTTTAAATTTACGAACGAGGAACCTTCATTTTGATACTGTTTGGATTTGTCGTATAATTTCTCGTCTCTGTAATGAAACGACTGTTTCCAGACATATTAGTTTCGATACTAAAAAGGTCATCAGTACATGACACTCTCAATCTGGTGTGTCTTCCGACTCACGACTTCTTAACTATGAAAACATTACACCACAACCTCTTCTGAAATGTCTCAGGGAACCTGACGTTCCTCTAGTTTGGTCAGTTAGGATTTCCTTTAGTTGGGACTTATAAGGAACCTTCCTGACTACGACTTCAACTTCGAGGTTATGAAACCGGTCGACTACGTTTCTCGGTTAAGTAACCCTTTCTGGGACTACGACCCTTTCTAACTTTCGTCCTCCTCTTCCCCTACAATCTCCTTCTCTACCAACTTACGCAGTTACTAAGTTGTCTGTACTCAAACTCGTTTGAGACCCACTATCACTTCCAGTCCTTTCGGACCATAATGTCGGGTACCCCAACGTTTCTCAGCCTGTGTTGACTCTCTGACTTGTTCTTTTTACAAGTCTAAAAGATTTAAAAGAGAGTAATTACATTATATAATTACAAAAGAACTAATTTATCATAATTTACTATAAGAAGATTCTATACCATTTCAAAAGGATTAACAAACCTAAGTGAAAAGATCATAGAATATAACCTAGAACTGTAGATATTAGTATTCTTCATAGGTAATATTAAAAGTATAAACATGATAAAACAGTCCGAAACGATAGTCTTAATACAGATCTATGAATTTGCCTAAAAGAAAAAAGTGAAAGACACTGTTAAGATATCTTACCTTTATTAATTAATAAAAATCTTCGGAATTTTGAAACTCCAGTAAATAGAATAACCTATATTAATAAACTATTTTAAAATTATAATAAGTACTGATCACCATGTACATCTTATAACAGTGAAGAACCAAGTTAAAATCGTTACGGATAAAGTCTTTTAACGAAAACTCTACAAGTTTATTTACATACTTCTAAATCAACATACTCAATAAAAGAAATTTTATTTTTGATACATGTTGGTTGAAAGTAAAATTCAGGGTAAAATTAAACAGTGTCCTTATAGTTCCTCTATATTTTTTCGGAAGGAGTCACTAGTTACGTTTCTTTATCTACTTTTGTTGTCTTACCCTTTCTGATCTCTAGGGAAGTTTTTTAATCTCTATGGTTCCCTTGTAAAGTACGTTTATACCCGAGATATTTCCTGTGTTTACGATACATAGATTGTCTTCGTCTTCTATAATTCTCCACGGTTTTTATGTATCTTCTTGACATGTTTTTTTTTTAGAAGTACTGGGTCTATTAGTGCCACACTAGTGAGTGGATCTCGGTCTGTAAGACCTTATACTTCAGTTTACCCGGAAGTCTTCGTAGTGATCCTTGTTTCGATCACCTCCCTACCTTAAAGTCAACTCGACAAAGTTTAGGATTTTCTACTACGACACTTTCACGGCGTGAGTTATAGGGTCGTTTAAACCTTTTGAATCGTCACCGGTGTCCTGACCTTCTCCAGTCAAAAGTCAGGTTAGGATGTCTTTCCGCTACGGTTTCTGACGAGTTTGATGGCGTGTTAACGTGAGTAGAGTGTGCGATCATTTCATTACGAGTTTTAAGAGGTTCGGTCCGAAGTCGTTATGCACTTGACACTTGAAGGTCTACAAGTTCGACCAAAATCTTTTCCGTCTCCTTGGTCTCTAGTTTAACGGTTGTAGGCGACCTAGTAGCTTTTTCGTTCTCTCAAGGTCTTTTTGTAGATAAAGACGAAATAACTGATCCGGTTTCGGAAATTAACAGACCTAGTGTTATTTGACACCTTTTGGCACTTTGTCTACCCTTATGGTCTGGTGGACTGGACGGAGAACTCTTTGGATATACGTCCAGTCCTTCGTTGTCAAAGGGGTAGATAAAGGGTACTTCACTACCCTGGTCTACGGTACTAGAAGCAAAAGACTTACGACTCTAAATTCGGTTGTACTAAGGTTAGTAATCCTATACTGATAAAAAAATAAACATACATCTTCAAACAAATATACATTGATGATGATGATTCAGCAAGACACGCTGGGGTATCTACCGTCGGGTGGTCCGAGGGGGTAGGGACCCTAAGAGGTCCGTTCTTGTGACCTCACCCAACGGTAAAGGAAGAGGTCAATAATTGATTGGGAGTAATTCTCTAAAACGTTTATTAAGACTTTTTTACTCTGTTGTACATCAATTATACTTTGTCTAAAACCTCTATATGATTCCACACAAGAGTGTTTCTTTGTTGAACCATAAAGAAGACATTCCTTTTGATATTGTGTAGGTTGACTTACCATTTTAGAATCGTACTCCACAAAAATCAATAACTATTTTGTCTTTTGACATATCCTTCTCACATAAGTCTCTGACTTTTACTCTTGAAATCTCTCTTACTCCTCCTCTGTCTCCTCCTTTACGTCATCTTCCCTTCCCTGTTTCTCATTTAACATCCACCTTCCCGCTGTCAAAGATCTTTTCACTGACTACAGTACGTCGTTTAGATTTTCCTAGACTAAGGTGTAACCTTTATCTTCGAAATCTAACAAATAATTCAAAAGGTCGAATATACATACGTGGTTTCTGATTAATCCACACAAACAATCCAAACAAATAGAGAAGAATCAAGTCAAAAGGTAATGAAACTTGACCAGTTTTTATGGTAAGAAAATCTATTAATGTTTCGCCAAATAATACCTCCTGGATCTCGGTACACTGGACATGTACTCTAAGAAGGAACTTAAAATCTTAGTTCATTACCTTAAAATCACAATCCTAGTGGTATATTAGATAAAGATGTAGAAATAGATTACCTTACAATTGTGAATTGGTTCAGATGAGTCGATCAATCATTCTCTCAACCACTCCTGTCTTACAAACAGAACATTAACTAGTCGGTGACGAGAGAAAGATGACGAAACTTAGTGAAGGCAGATATATAATAGATTGTCAGTGACGTAGAAGTCTCCAATCGTCCTTTTTCAACAAACGAACCGTAAGTATAAAATTTTAAACTGAAATATAATAATATTATTAACCAATCAAATCAATCGAGTTAAAAGTCTAGGACGAAGTATTTTGATCCTAGTTATGGAATGTGTACTGGGACTTTGTTTTACTGATGATTTATTATCTCTTTTTACTAACCGTATTAATTCGAAGAAAACATAAAATTATTTACTTTGACAAGAAAACTCAAATAAGAACTTAGACTTCACATTTGTGACACAGAAATCGACAGAGTCCCAAAGAAATTGGCTCTTTACTTAACTCTATTTCAAAAAGTCTTAAGTAGAGGAGGTTTACTAGCAAATTACTTGAAACGTTATAGAATGAAGTTAAAATTCACGATTTAAGAAAATCAGTGTGATAGAGTTCTCGAGAAATGTTCAGTTCTCAGTGTTAAGTCCTGGGACCGAAGTAATAACATATACCTAGCCGTGTTTGAGTCCGTGGACAAGTGTCAGTCGAGACGGGAGTAGTGGTACACCGAGAGTAAGTGGTATAACAGTAACGGTATATGGATCAATGGTCAGTGTTATTCCAGACACCGAGCGGAAAGTCATATGGTACAATAAATAATAGGAGTTCAAGGGACGGAAAAGTTCAAAACGTAGACGTCTTTATAGTTGTGTCAAAGATTTATAGAAGTTTATAACATTTGTTTTTAGGTCTACGTGGAACATAAACCAATAACAAGTTTCGGTAGGTCATTTGAACTATTTTTAATGTGATCTCTTTTCCAAATAGACGACCGTATTTAGGGTGGTAAATCTTTGTGTAACAGTTATACGTGTCTTATAGACTTTCTGATTTCATAAACGTGTGTTACGGAATTTTCAGTCAGTATGAAGATTTCCCAGATTTCACAAATATATAAAAAAAGTAAGTTAATTCGATGTCTTACCACTGATGTACGGGGTATATAGGGTATGTACCTCCTAGACCGTTACGTATCTCGGTCCTAAGATCTACGACTACTGAATCAACCTCTCTTTTCTGTAATATCATAACGAGACAACATTCTGTACTCTAGTACTCAGTATACCTACTGTGCAAATTGTCCACCTAAACCATTAGTAGGAATATGATTGAATTGATTGAATATTTGGGAATGTGATGAATATGTGGTAAAATGTGGGAATACGATGAATTCATTGAATCCGTAAAAGGAATTAAAAGAATAAACGTTTTATTTCTTACGTCTGATCTTAAAGGGAATCGAAGAGAATATAAACTAAAAGGGGACAGGTTATTCTACATTACTAAAAACGGTAAACCTCATTTACGATTGAGTCAACAACAAGTCGGTGGACCAGTACAGGCTGAGAAAAGTTAGGGTACCTGACGTCGTACGGTCCGGAGGAACTGGGAGTGGTAGAGGGTTTCAAACGGATGTAAGTACAAGGAACGTAGTCACTACGGTAGGTCGGTAGAGTAGGAGACTGTAGACGATGAGGAAGAAGGGAGTCAGAAAGGGTCGTAGTCCCTGAAAAAGTTACTCAGACGACAAACGCAGTTTACTGACTTTATGACCTCGAAGTCAAAGTCGAAGTCAGGAAGGTTACTTATAAGTCCCAACTAAAGGGAATTCTGACTGACCAAACTAGAACAACGACAGGTCCCCTGAAAACCCTCAGAAGAGATCGTGGTGTCAAGTTTCGTAGTTAAGAAACCACAAGACGGAAGAAATGTCAGGTAGAGAGTGGGTTACATACATTGGTGACCCTTCTGGTGTCGGACTGATACATCTAGAAAACCCCGTCTTATTACAGAGACGAAAAGTTATGTGACAGATCCAAACAGTATCGAAAGGACGGTTCTTCATTAACAGAAAACTAAAGTTCCGACGTCAGTGGTAGACGTCACTAACATCTCGGGTTCTTCTCTTTAAAACAGTAATGAAGGTGAAAAGGGGAAGATAAACGGTACGTCAGTACCCCGGTCTACGGTACTAAAATCAAAAGAAATTATAACTCAAAATTCGGTTGAGAAAGTTAGAGGAGGAAGTGGGAGTAGTTCTCCGAGAACTCAAGGAGAAGGGAAAGTCGGCACTCTCACCATAGTAGGTAGTGTATAGACTCAAACAACTACAAAGAGGACGGGTAGAAGTAAGGTCGAACATTAAGTAGGTTAAGTCGTAAAGAGTACTACACGAGTCATATATCCATATTGTTTGTCTCACTGTCGTCTGTCGGGACAACGTGAGGAAAGAGTTAGAACTTGGTTAGTCAACAAGGTAGTCAAGTCAAGTCAAGTCAACGAGTCAGCACAGGTTGAGACGTTGGGGTACTTAGCGTCGTACGGTCCGGAGGGACAGGTAGTGGTTGAGGGCCTCAAGTGAGTCTGAGTGCAGGTAGCTCAGTCACTACGGTAGGTCGGTAGAGTAGGAGTCAGCAGGGGAAGAGGAGGACGGGAGTTAGGGAGGGTCGTAATCTCAGAAAAGGTTACTCAGTTGAGAAGCGTACTCCACCGGTTTCATGACCTCAAAGTCGAAATCGTAGTAAGGAAGGTTTCTTTAGGGTCCCGACTAGAGGAAGTCTTACCTGGCCAACAAGGTATGTCCCAAGATTAACAACGAAGAACTGGGCGTATGTCCAAAGAGTCCTCTGTCTATTCTACCAGTCAATAAGGGTGAACAAATTCTGAAAAGGTGTCAAACAATACTAGGTGTGTCAGTTTCCGAAATCGTATCAACTACTTTGTCTCCATCTATACCAAGATCTTAAGGGATCGAAAGGGATATTAGGTCACTTACGACCGTTTAACTGGACACCAAGAAGTAGGAAAGGACTTGGGTCGAACCTTTAGCTTCAAGAACCAAGTGTTTTACTACTTCGTAGCGTACGTTCTAAAATTCGTACAGGAATGGTAGTACCCTCTGCTCACGTTGACGGGTTTCCAGTCGTGTGAGAAATCATGATGGGAAAAGCCCTTGACCCTATTCCTAACTGGAAAAGGTTAGGACACCGGTGACGACCCAGAAGGTCTAAATGACTACATAACTTACGTTGTGGGACTACCGTAGTAGGAAATCCCAAAATTTATCAAGATGACCTTAATCTTCAGTTCAGTCGAAATCTTTCACGACGACAATTATTTCGATCATCTATACTACCTTAAGGTAATCTTGATAAGTTTGCGATTGTATAATGAACTACAAAATCTTTTTATATAAAGTTTCGGTTTTAGTAAACAGCTCTGTTTATTCCTATAAAATATTTGCCATCTAATAGTAAGTTTTGATACCTAAGACTTAAGTGAGTTTGGACATTTGTGTAATATCAAGACACATGACAACCATTTGACTAAGTGGCAGGAATTGGAAGGAAAAGATATTTTACTCCGTTTATTATAGATTTACGTTATTACGTACAGTATAATAGACTGTGTGTTTTCGTGAATGTGTCTTATAGACATTGACATTCGTAATAGACGTATCATAAAAAAAGGAAAAGATTCAGGGAGATACAATCGGTATATAAAAATAGAAGTTTTATGAGATATACCATCATAATAAGGGTGAGACGTAAACTTCTTTCGTTTAGTGTATCTTCGAGTCAGTGACGGTATCCCGTAAAATCCCTTGTTTAAATAGAGAGCTGTGTGTATTTGTCTCTATCTCTTTCACATTTCATTCTCAAGGGACTGAGGAGTTCCTACAGTTTAAAACGTGTTGATAAAAGTAGGATTATCTGAGTTAGAAATTTTCAAATAAAGGTGTTGTAATTTATGGAAGGGAAATGTGTGACGACTTTTCTACGTGACACCACACACACTTACACACATATATTTCACTTCCAACGAATCAACACAGGTTGACAAACACTGAGGTACCTGAAATATCTCAGGAACCTTAAGAGATCCGGTCTTATGACCTCACCCATCGGAAAGGGAAAAGACCCCCTAGAAGGGTTGGGTCCCTAGTTTGGGTCCAGAGGGTGTAATGTCCACCTAAGAAATGGTCGACTCGGTGTTCCCTTCGTACACACACATATACCCGACTTTTTCAATAGTAACTTAACACTAACCATCTACCTTATTAATTGAAGTATAAAACATGCAAAAACTAAGTATTGAAGTTTCTTAATAGGTCCACTTTTTATCAGGAAATTCTATTCCCATCTTCCGTGTTCTCTTCGTTTCTCGAGCACCTGATCCTGAAAGAGACATAGTATCACAGGTGTCATGTGCCCGTCTCAGTCTTTATCTTGACTTAATTTTATAAAATAAAACATAGTAAGGTTACAACGAATCTTCGAATCTTTTACAAATAGTAGAGTCGGAATTACAAAATAAAAAGGAGACGCCAGGTATCAACCTCGTTCTTCGATGAGTTAGACAGTTGTTCTAATTTTTTTTTTTTTTGTTGAGAAACGATAAGACTCCTTTTATTACGTACTCAACTTTTAAGAATTCCCAATTTACCAATTAACGTCGGCGTAAACAATTATGTTTCAACGATTTGGGTGTAAATACGTCGTTAGTGTGGTACCTTCGGAACTCTGATAAACCAAGAATATTTTGATGGATACCCAGTGTGTGATTTACGTCGTCATATCAAGAAAAAATTAAATTGTCCATCAAAACACTGACACTCAGAAAATTTATACTTGACTTAATACCTTTCGACTAGATATGTGGTAATGAATCGATAGACAGTCAGTGTTAAGTCCAGATTAGAAATAATCGAGAGACGTCTTCACAGGTTCTGACTAGTGTTTAAGGTCTTCACTGTATTACCAAACAGTACCTTTACACCGAAAGTATAAGAACTTCTAAATCTTTGGTCCTGAGGTTTTTTTCTCTGATGAAACTGTTTATTGATGAGATCACACCCAACAAGACGATGTTAAGAATCCCTCCTTCCATAGGATCTTTGTTAGTATTTTTATCTACCTAGAACCCACTAGGGATACGAAAAAGAGTAAATAGAAGGAGAACGAAAAAAACTTGTTTCCGAATTTCCTTGGTACTGTTATTATTTTAAACCATATGTTACTTCCAATAATAAAAAAGGTGACCGTACTTGAGTATCCAGTTTACCTTTGTATGACTGTCGTCAAGTCTACAAATTTGTCCTTTTGACTGCCGTTGTCAAGTAAAGAATTTCTTTTGACGACTGAAGAAGGACTGACACAGTCAAGAACGGTGTCTCGAGTAGTTCCATATAAACCAAAGTTTCCTTAGTCGTGGTGGAGTACGGTTTGGATTTTTTCTCTTAGATTGAGATTCCCCAAAACTTTTAATTTTTCATATTATTACATTTTATGTACGTAGACCCCTAATTTTCGGAAGTTTCAAGAGTTTCGTTCTTACCATCTGGAATTTCGTTTCCAGAGTTTGTTAAAGTCTCTTTCCAGGTTTTGATCCTAACAGGCCGTTTCGAAGAAAAGTGACCCCTTCCCCTACTCCGATAATTCGAGGACGTGACTGTCAGTAACTGATCCGACGGGTTCTCTACCCTTTGGTGAGTTCTTCACCGATAGAAATCGGTTCTCGTCAGTGGTCCTACCCCTTGAGTCGACATCAGCAATCGGTAGTAAAAGTGGTGAAGACATGAGAAACATAAATAAGCTCAAAAAGAGACAGTGAAAAGAAAAAGGACTTTTTGAAGGAAATTGTCAAGAAAATGGTGTTATGAAAACCGTCATTTAAGAGAGTCGAAATCAAACAGACTCTTTTTTAAAAAAAAACGGAAGTAAAAAATCCTATAAAAGTGACTAGGATCTTGAGTCCGAAATCAAAAGTGAACTAAAAAAACAATAGTAAACTTTTTACAAGAAAGTAACAGAAAACCGAACTTAAAGACTTTTCTTCAGACGAGATTAAGAAACACAAAGGAGATGTGTTTTACACGGAAATAGAGACCGAAAGAAGTTCTAAAAGAGAAAGAGAAAGAAGTGCTAAAAGTCTTCCAATTGACACTACACTGTCCAAAAACAAACACCAAAATAAGACGAATCCCAAGAGACCCTAAGAACCTAGAAGCCAAACTATGTAAAGTAATAACGCCCTTTTAATAGTAGGAAATAAAGACGTGAGTGTAGGGAAGAAGAAGATCCTAAGATTCATGGATGTAGTGTCTCATAAACTATAACAAGGTGTCGAAAACCCCTAGACTTCCGGGGGGAGGTGTATGTGTGTGTGTCTGTATGTGAGAATTAAGAGAAGTATGAATTGAAATTTATTACAGCTAACTAAATAGTAGTTTCAGTTACGAACAAAGGAGTCGAGATAGTTGAGATACTTACTAGGGTCCCGACTAGAAGTCTTACCTGACCAACCTATAGGAACGTCAGGTTCCCTGAGAGTTCGTAGAAGAGGTCGTGGCGTAAAGCTTTCACAGTTAAGAAGCCGTGAGTCGGAAAAAAGTCACAGGTCGAGAGTGTAGGTATGTACTGATGACCTTTTTGGCACCGAAACTGATATGTCTACCATCATCCATCTAAGAACGTTTGTGACACCACGTTTTACGTAGGTCCGGTATCGAGCTTCGAGGAGGTTAGACCGTCTAAGAGTAGAGTATGTCTCGTAACTGGTGGAGTAAAGTCCGAACAGAGGTCTTACTTACCTTCTCTGTGACTTTACTGGGTAGAGGAATGATTATAGTAATATATCATATATGTAGTAAATATGATGAATAAACGACCAAGTCGTCATTTCACTTTACTTTCGAGTCTGAGCTCGAGTCAGACTCAATAATAAGTACGGCCAGAAGTTTATGTCAGATCGAGTATAGGCCCCAACGGGTCTATCTATTTGAACATGTGTGTGTGTATCTGTGTCTAAGGAGTCTAGAGAAGTAAAAGGGTTCTGAACAACATCGGAGAGGGTAATAGTTGTAAGGAGTGATCTCACCATGAAAACACAAAAATGTTGATTACTTGGAAGTGACTGTATATAGTATGTTTGGTATTATATTTAGTATCAAATGTAATACCGAGTGAGTACCACAACGTGTAAGATACATCTTACACTAGTTAGTAATGCCGTAGTATGTCTCATAAATGTGACAAGATTTTTAGGAGATAATGTTATGGTATATCAACTTTAGTGTATCACACATCGAAAAGTATAACAGTATTTCCGAAATGAACTGAATGAAGTAACTTAAGAGTGTTTTATTCATACGATAATTTAGGTACAAGGATTACTCTTTAAACTTCGACTCACTTCGATTTATTCACTATAACTTCAGTACTAAACAAACTAAGATACAAGAAAGCGTGATGTAATCAGATATGATGGAAGATTTTAAGTATGTCCAAAATAATAATTTGTGTCGTGGTTTGAAAGATGAATTTAATCAAAGGTTTATACCGGTCGATTAATTATCCGTTCGAAAGACCTTAAGAGTGCTTTTTGTGTGTGTGTATGTATTATATGTGTGTTTAATTATTTTATTCACCTTTTAGAATATTAAATTACATATTTAAAAAATTCTGATATTACATTAAAAACTCTTAAATTACATTCTTTTAAAATTCTTAAAAATTTATCATTAAATTTTATAAACCTACAATTTATGATGTTTTAGGACTACTTTTTTTAGTTTCTATCGTCTTTATTACCCTCTATATATAGTAGAGGTACTTGACCTTCTTAGTCATAAAAGTTCTACAGTTAAGAAACACATGACTAGATATCTAAGTTACGTTAAAGTTAGAATTTGGGTCGTTGTCAAAACATCCATAACTTCCCTATTATATCGTAAAATATGTGTTTCTGTTTCCTTCATTTCATCGACCTTGAAAAAAAAAAATTGTTGATACAATCTCCTGAGTGTTGTAGACTGAAGTTCTGAATGATATTTCAACATTAAACTGGGTCTCTCTACAACACCCCTCCCTCCACCCTCCCCCCAAGTACAAACCCTTGCGTACATTCTTAATTACTAAAATTTTAATTTTTTTTTTTTATTTTTTAATTAATTTTTTTTTTTTTTTTTATTTCTGTGACCCCATAACCATTTTCCGTCTGTGTATCTCGTTACCTTATCTTATCTATTTCACGTCCATATGGGTGTTATATCCAGTTGACTATAAATTGTGTCTCGTTTATACTAAGTTACCTTTTTAATACGACTTTTTCAACCTGTAGGTATATGTTATTTATTTATTGAGAAAAGGGGAAGGAACGTGGTATATGTTTTTAATTGAGTTTTACCTTATTTTTGAGTTCACATTTTTGATTTGTAATATTTTGAATGTCTTCTTTTATATATTCTTTTAGAAACATTGAGACCCATTTTATTTTTGAAATATGTTTTCAACGAATATATTTTGTGTTTTAGTTGTAGGTACAAATGATTATAACTATCGAAACTGAAGTGGGCTTAAAATTTCAAGGTGGAATTTCTTCTATGATACTTCTATAATGTTTCTGTTTCTTGTATATATTCTTTTTTGTAAATATTGTGTTTTTAGTATGTTTATGGTTTCCTAAACATAAGTTTATTTATATATATCTTATATATATAAATTTTGTCGTGTTTTTATTCATTTATTGAGTTAAAAATTTTTATCCCTTTTATAAACTGATCCGTGTAGCGATTTCTTCTATATGTCTACCCTTTTTTTATTATAGATTTCTTGAACCGTAATTTTTACGTTAATTTCAGTTGATATAAACTTTTCTGTATTATTAATATAAGAGTCTATTTACTAGAATATATATCTTTTATAATTCGTCATGTGTGTTTGAATGAGTTGGATAATATTGATTATTTATTCGGCCCGTTTCAACGTCCTACGTTCCAATTAAGTGTATTTTATGACATAAAGTTATATGACGTTTTTTTTTTTTAGATTTTTTTTCTCTTTATTTACTATTGTATATATTGTCCCTTACCGTTTGGTGAAGTCATAAGAACGGAACTCTTGGGGTACTTACCATACTTTTCCGTTTTACTATCCTATGGTTTTCTCCTTGAGGGGTCCAGTCATCCACGGGTTATACGATGACCTCTAGTCACCTCTTTATTGAGGTCTTCTTACTTCCCTACCTCGGTTTCATTTTTGTTATGGGTCAACACCTACACTGACCACTATCTTTGTTCCAGGTTACGACATTTCTCGTTATAACGTACCCTTGGACCTTACAATCCAGGTACTTAGTTCCGTTTAACCTTCACCAGTTTGTCCTCTACCGTTCTCACTTGCAGTTGTAAGATCCTTAGTCACTTGATTTTACCGGACCTTACCCACTTAAATTGAGTCTACTGGTAATATAGATGATGACACCCGTCCTTAGGGAATCTTCTTTACCTCATCGATAGTACCAGTTGTTTTCTCAGGAGAACTCTTTGAACGGAGAACTCTTTGGACATATATCCAGTCCTTCGTTGTCAAACTTGACCTGCACCTTGTTGTCTGACCAAGGTTTGTCCTTTTCCTCATGTAGTTCCGACATATAACAGTGGGATGAATAAATTGAATATACGTCTCATGTAGTACTCTTTACGTCCCGACATACTTCGGGTACGACCTTAGTTATAACGACCCTCTTTATAGTTATTGGAGTCTATACGTCTACTATGGTGGGAATACCATCTTTCACTTCTCCTTGATGTTTCGGAGAACTATTTTCACTTTCTCCTCTCACTTTTTCAACCGAATTTCGAGTTGTAAGTCTTTTGTTTCTAGTACCGTAGGCCAGGGTAGTGAAGTACCCTTTATTACCCCTTTCTCACCTTTGTCACCGTCTGAAATAAAACTCCCCGAGGTTTTAGTGACGTCTACCACTAACGTCGGTACTTTAATTTTCTACGAATGAGGAGCCTACCTTTCAATACTGGTTGGATCTATCGTATAAGTTTCGTCTCTGTAAAAAACGGGTGTTTCCAGACGGATCAGTTCCGATACCAAATAGGTCACCAATACGTACCTACACTCTCAACCTGACACTTCTTTCGACTCGTGGACTTCTTAACTACGAAAACCTGACACCACAACCTCTTCTGAGAACTCTCAGAGAACCTGACGGTCTTCTAGGTTGGTCAGGTAAGATTTCATCTAGTCAGAACCCACAAGTAACCTTCCTGACTACGACTTCGACTTTGAGGTTATGAAACCGGTGAAGTATACTTCTCAACTGAGTAACCCTTTCTGAGACTAAGACCCTCCCTAACCCCCGTCCTCCTCTTCCCCTGCTGTCTCCTACTCTACCGACCCACCGTAGTGACTGAGCCGCCCTGTACTCAAACTCATTTGAGGCCCTCGACCACTAACTGTCTCTCCGGACCGCACGATACTAAGTACCCCAGCGTTTCTGAGTCTGTGCTGACTCGTTGACTTGACTTGACTTGTACATATTATCGTAGTTTTCCTTATTTTACGATCCTTGTTGATTTCTTCACGCTTGAATATACGACTTTTAACGGTTTTAGACAACTTTATTTAATGTCGTCTAGATTCATTTACCTTTCTGTAAAGGTAAAGTGTAAGTACCTAGTCTTCTGAATTGTAACAATTGTAAGTTGTATTAGGGATAGTTTTAAGGTGTATAAAAAAAAGAGTCCTTACTGTATGAATAGGGTTTTAAGTATACCTTTAAGTTTGTTGAGTATTATCGGTTTTGATATAACTTTTTGTTTCTTGTTTTAACCTCTTCCTCAGTGTAAAAGACTAAAATTTTGAATGTTGTTTCGATGTCGTTAATTCTGTCTCACCATGACTGTATTATTACCTGTATGTCTAGTTACCTTATCTTGACTCAGTTCTTTATTTGTGAGAATAAGTATCAGATAACTAAATGTCCCAAGTTAATCTTCTGTCATCGGAAAAGTCGTTTACCAAGACCTTGATTACTTAAACAACAACAATCGTTAACTATTCAGTACAGACTGAGAATGAGCTGGGTAGAAGGGTTGGGTCCCTAGTTTGGACGTAGAAGACATAACATCCGTTCAAGAAATAGTGACTCGTTGGTCCTCTGACGTTTTTTGATTATTATAATCTAAAAAGAACATATACGTTATGGTATTGACTTTCGATTGAGTTTCAATTAGATTATGTATTTATATTTAGATATTTTGAGGATCTTATTTTGTATTCAAGTTTAGAAACAATAAAATTTAATCAATTACCAAAGAATCATACTTCGGTTTACGTGTTTCTTGTTTTATTTTTTTCTCCAGTTGTCTTGAAACAGTTATAAATTTTGAAAACTGAAAGTTTCCCATGGTAGTTCTTTACTTTTCTGTTGTGTGTTTTACCTTCTTTTGAAATGTTTAATGTATAGGTTATTCCCTGAACGGAGATCTTATATCTTTCTTGACGACGACGATTCAGCGAAGTCAGCACAGGCTGAGACAAGATGGGGTCTCTGTCGTCGGGTGGTCCGAGGGGACAGGGACCCTAAGAGGTCCGTTCTTGTGACCTCACCCAACGGTAAAGGAAGAGGTTACGTACTTTCACTTTTCACTTTCACTTCAGCGAGTCAGCATAGGCTGAGAATCATTGGGGTACCTGACGTCGGATGGTACGAGGAGACAGGTACCCTAAAAGGTCCGTTCTCATGACCTCACCCAACGGTAACGGAAGAGGTTATCTTTCTTGATGATATAGAGTTATTATTTTTCTATTGTTAAGTTAAACGTTTTACTCAGTTTCTAAATTTGATTATAAATGGATCTATATATATGTTCATTCGTTATTCGTTTACTTTAATGTACATTGTATTAAACGGTACCCCCTTAACGTTTAGTTTCGTTGTTACTCTATATAGGTGATCCTACTGATATTAGTTTCCGTTTGTTATTCACAACTGTTCCTACTCATCTTGACTTTGGGAGTGTGTGACTACCATCCGTACATTTTACCATCTCGGACCATGGTGATCTTTTCCTGGACCGTCAAAGAGTTTACCAATTATGTCCTAATAGTGTACACCATTTATATCTCAGTAGTGTACTGGGTCCTTAAGGTGACAATCCATACGTGGGTTCTCTTTATTTTTGTATACGGGTGTGTTTTTGGACATATTTTTACAAGTAATTTTAATGTTTATTATCGGTTTTCCACCTTTCTCGGGTTACGGGTTATTGAATACTTATTTGTTTATTTAGTACTATATGGGTGTGTGTCTTAATCGGGATTTTCCCTCACTTCATGACCACGGACGATGGGTACTACTTTGAACTTTTGTAGTACGACTCACTTTCTTCGGTCAGTGTTTTCCGGTGTACAACAAACTAAAGTGAATATGTATCGTAGTTCTTTTCCGTTTAGATGTCTCTGTTTTTCATTTACTCACTAATAGATCAATTCCACTCTATTTTTACGAAATTTTAACTAACACTACCAACATGTTGAGACTTATAAGATTTTTAGTGACCTTACATATATAAAATTATCCATTTTAATTAACCATTAAAATTATCCATTTTAAATTATCCATTTTAAAATTATCCATTTTAATATAGAAATATTAAATAGTATTTTTACTATAAGTTATAGTACTCATTAATCCCTTTGCGTTTAATTTTCGTATTATTTTATTAATTTATGTAATCTTACCGTTTTGTTTTTGAAACTGTTATGGTTCATGACCGTTCCTATACCTCGTTGACCTTTAACATGTGTAACGACCTCCCTTCCGTTTTATCGGTAAAATCTTTTTTTTTTCAAACTGTTAAAGAATAATTCAATTTGTACGTCCATGGTATGTTGAGAGACATGGTATATTCTTTAGATGTGACGAATAAAGACCGCTTAATTTCACGGTCAGGTTAAGATAGAGATTTTATGGGAAGAAAGATGAAGAAGAAACGGATTAAACTGAAAAAAAAATTTCTGTCAAAATAAATACATAAATTGAAGAAGTGACGGACCGTACACCCTAGAGTCGAGGGACCGGTCCCTATTTTGGACACGGGGGACGTACTTCACGTCTCAGAATTGGTGACCTGATGGTCCCTTCCGGGATTAGACTGAAAATTTGTTTTTTAGGAAAATACAACTGTCGAATCTTCTGTCAAGAGGTTTGTACATTACAAAAATAGGATTTGGATGGGTTATTGGTATTTACAGGAGTATCTTGTATCATCAAGTAGGTGTAGTAATAGTGTTGGTATGTGTTAATTGTAAATGACGATGGAACTGTTATTCGAGGTTGTCCCGTTTCAGATAGAAAAAGACAGACACTAACTTGGGGGTCGTGGTCGTGTCGAGTACGGAATTTTTTTATGAATAAACTCCTATCTACAGAAAAACGTTTGTATTACGGTTGAGAAATCCGTAGTACAACGATCGTTTCCTTTTAATTTTGTTGATCTACAAGAGGAAACTGTGTTACTTATTATTAAACTGATATCGATATCAACCTCACTTTCTCACTCTTCCTCTCAAATTCACTTTCTTTCTGCCCCCTTCCTCTTTCTCTTAAACATCGTCAGTAAATTGTCTGACTAAGTTTCGTGTTTTAAGTTTGGGAGATTTCTACAAGACGGAAAGAAAACCTTAAGGTACGTATTAAAGGTTTTGACAGTTCCTTACTAGATCTTTGGAGTTCAGAGAAAAGTACAAGGAATATGATATCTGTTTCAGTAGTTTCCTTGCGTTTCATTTAAACTGAGTTAAAAGTCATTCAAATTGAGTTTACCCTCGTAAAAAAATTTTTCGTAGTTTATATTGTGAAGGAAAACGTCTTTCATAGTCCGATTGACTAAAGAATATTTTCTTTACACAACTTGTATGTGTTCAATACAATTGACCCAAATTGCATGTATACTTTACGGGAAGCGGTTCTAGGGGGAAATACAGAGGGTAAAGATGGGATCTTAACGAAGGTTCGTTGTCTCTACTATTCTCCTTTAGAATAGAAGAGACTCGAGAATTGGGAAAAGTTAAATGGAGGATAAAGTTTTTAATTAATGATCTCCTTTCTTTTACCTTTACTTGGGTGAAGGGATTTGTTGTTGAAGAAAGGTATAAAATGATGGATCGAAGTTATGGGTTAAGAATTGTAGTCCTGTAAGAGGTCCATAATAGATGTAAAGGATGTTTTTATGAAGAACGATTTCGAACAGAAAGTTTTGAACTGGAGTCTCGTCTCTGACTTTTAGATGAACAGAGACCGTAATATATAACCGTGTTTACTACTTTAAGATCAAAACGAAATTAAAACAAAATTTCACTAAATCAATAGATGTGGATCTTTAATTTTCTTAAAATGTAACTTTAGACATAAAGAGCCAAGAAAATTCTTTAATATTACAGTCTTAGGTCCCAGACGTAAATACGTATGGTTATGGACTGGTTTCTACTCACTCCGGTCAGTAAATGTAATCCAAATAGAGGAGGTAAAGTAGTCTCCGGGTAGGGTGCCTTGGGAATGGAAGTAATGATCGAACAGGAGGTGACATTTGTAGACTTAAAAGACGGGGATGGAATCACTACGAGACGTGGTGTTCCGACGTTTCCCTGATTCATTTCCCCTGTGGAGATTTACGAATAAATGCAATCCTTCTTATGAAGATTATGTCACGAGACGTTCAAAATTAAATTATCCGAAAACATCTGATTCTTACGATTTGTCACATTTATTGTGACTAATATTCAGTTTTATATAAAGTTCAAGACCTTTTAGTGGAATGTTTACTTGATGGACATCACTAGAGTAAATCCAGAATATAGGACCTGATTGGTGTTTCGATTTATCAATTGGTTCTCAATACTTCTTGTGGACTTACGTCTTCATAAAGTGCTCACATTTGCACACGAAGACTGAAAGACGAAGAGATCGATTCCTTCCGCCTTATTCTAATCTCTAAGAATCCTTTTTTTTATACTTCAGTTGAGAACCTTGAAAACGTTGAACTAGGTGAATGACCGTCCAGAGAGTAGATTTTCCGTAAGTCTTCCCAAAGACGGGAGTGGTAGTTCCCTAATTTACTCATTTTGAACCCAAGTGATAAAAATTTAAATAACACGATGGAAATAAACAAATTAGGGACGATAACTATTTTGGTTCAACTAAGATGAGACGGTAAATAATCTACACACTGTAATCCGATCAACGAAGTAAAGAAGGTCGTTGTCAAAGGAATAGTCGTTTTACCATTATTTTATAGAAAGAGTTAGTATAACACTCGTAATTATACTCCATACACCGGGTGACCTCTTCCCTTACCGTTTGGTGAAGTCATAAGAACGGAACTCTTGGGGTACTTCACAGTCTGAAATAAAAAGACCCGAGGTTTTAGTGACGTCTACCACTTATGTCGGTACTTTAATTTTCTACGAATGAGGAACCTTCTTTTCAATACTAGTTGGATCTGTATATAAGTTTTCGTCTGTAATGAAACAGGTGTTTCCAGGTAGATCAGTTCCGATACCAAAAAGGTCATCAATACATACCTACACTCTCAACCTGACACTTCTTCCGACTCGTGGCTTCTTAACTACGAAAACTTGACACCACAACCTCTTCTGAGAACTCTCAGGGAACCTGACGTTCCTCTAGGTTGGTCAGGTAAGACTTCCTCTAGTCAGGACCCTAAAGAAACCTTCCTTACTACGATTTCGACTTTGAGGTCATGAAACAGGTGGAGTACGCTTCTCAACTGAGTAACCTTTTCTGAGACTACGACCCTCCCTAACCCCCGTCCTCCTCTTCCCCTATTGTCTCCTACTCTACCGACCTAGTGACTTGAGCTACCTAGGCACTCAGACTCACTTGAGTCTCTCAACCACTACCTGTCCCTCCGGACCGCACGACTAAGTACCACAGCGTTTCTCAGCCTGTACTGACTCACTGACTTGACTTGACTTGACTTGATTTACTCATATTTCAAGAAACGTACTGTGACCATGTCTAACGATTTATTAAATAAAAGGAAATAAAAGAAGGGAACAAAAAGAGAAGAATAATGATTTTTTTCAGTGAAAATAGGATACTTTAGGTATTTTATTGGTGGGAAGGTTTGAAATAAATTGAAGTAGGTTCAATAGATACGTATTTTTTGTCTGGTTTTTTTTTTTTTTGTTGTTGGAGAAGAACGACCAAAGATCTTAAAATTTACAGTCATTTTCTAATAAATTAGGAAACAAAAGGTAGATACCTATTAATTTAACTTAAGGTATCTCCGATTAATTAAACGATTTCAGTGGATTCGTCCACTCAGTTTGGGTATGTAAAATTTTGTGTTTTCTATTTTTACTTTGGTCAAAATTTGTCGTCCTTAGACATATTTACTGGAGATATCTAGTGTAACATCCCTGAGAGAGATAAAGAATAATTAACTCACCTTGTCACTTAACTAATTTACTTTTGGTCTAATAGAGGTTGAACGTATTAGTCTGATAACTAATTTTTTTTTTTTCAAACTACCGAAGATCCAGAGTCTAATAAGTAGTCATTAACAGTCGTACAAACGAACAATTGAAAACCGGTTTATGTTAGTACCTCTCATTATACCCCTTCAAAAGTCAAAGTCTCTTCAAAACATAATTAATTAATATGTGGTTTTATAACTCATGTGTTGAAGTCGTGTTCTATAAAAACGTGTACGGATAAAAAGTGGACAATTACGAGGACTTTTTGTGAACATAGACATAGACCTTCAACATATGTAAGTTGTTGATGTAATATAAACTTTAATGGAATATTTTACTTAAAAGATTTTCCTTTAAAAGTAACGAGTAGTCCTAAAACCTCTAAGTTCATTCGAGAAAGGTCTATTCTAAAAACCCTTGTTTTTTTTTACAATTTTCTCTTCCTTCCCTTCTTCTGTGGGTTATTTTGACAGGTGTAATACACCGTAAAATTACACAGTTGTAAAAGTTAGAATGATAATAGAAGTGAAATGTTACCTCGTACAGTAAACTTACGTCTCAAGGTTTCTTATCCTTGTTCTCTATTCTTTCGGAAAAAGTCTCAAGTTACATTTTTTCATCTCCTTTTGTTATTGTACCCTTTCTGATCTCTAGAGAAGTTCTTTTAATCTCTATGGTTCCCTTGTAAAGTACGTTTCTACCCGAGTTATTTCCTGTCTTTACGATACCTGGATTGTCTTCGTCTTCTATAATTCTTCTCCACTGTTCATATGTGTCTTCTTAATAGGTTTTTTCTAGAAGTACTGGGTGTATTGGTACTACTACACTAGTGAGTGGATCTCTGTCTGTAGGACCTTACACTTCAGTTCACCCGGAATCCTTTTTTCCGATTTTTTTTTTCGATCACCTCCACTACCTTAAGGTCAACTCGATAAAGTTTAGGATTTTCTACTACGACACTTTCTCGACGTGAGTTTTACGGTCGTTTAAACCTTTTGAGTCGTCACCGGGGTCTTGACCTTTTCCAGTCAAAAGTAAGGTTAGGGGTTTTTTTCCGTTACGGTTTCTTAAGAGTTTGATGTCGTGTTAACCTGAGTAGAGTGTACGATCGTTTCATTACGAGTTTTAAGAGGTTCTGTCTGAAGTTGTCATACACTTGACACTTGGAGGACTACAAGTTCACCCTAAATCTTTTTCGTTTCCTTAGCCTCTAGTTTGACGGTTGTAGACAACCTAGTAGTTTTTTCGTTTTCTTATGGTCTTTTTGTACATGAAGAAGAAATAACTGATGTCGTTTCGGAAACTGACACACCTAGTGTTTTACACCTTTTAAGACTTTCTCTACCCTTATGGTCTGGTGGACTGGACGGAGAACTCTTTAGACATACGTCCAGTCCTTCGTTGTCAATCTTGACCTGTACCTTGTTGTCTGACCAAGGTTTGATCCTTTCCTCATGTATTTCCGACATATAACAGTGGGACGAATAAAGTGAATATACGTCGCACGTAATACTCTTTACGGCCCGATCTACTTCGTGTTCGACCTTAGTTCTAACGGTCCTCTTTATAATTATTAGAGTCTATACGTCGACTGTGGTGGGAATACCGTCTTACGCTTCTCCTTGATTTTTCGGAGAACTACTTTCACTTTCTCCTCTCACTTTTTCAACCGAATTTTGAGTTGTAAGTCTTTTGATTCTAGTTGTGCAGGTCAGGGTAGTGAAGTACCGTTTATCTACTCTTTTGTTACCTTGGGCACTGTCTGAAATTAAAACCCCCGAGGTTTTAGTGACATCTACCACTAACGTCGGTACTTTAATTTTCTGTGAACGAGGAACCCTCTTTTCGATACTGGTTGAATCTGTCGTATACTTTTTCGACTCTATAATGAAACGGTTGTTACCAGGTAGATCAGTTGCGATACCAAAAAGGTCATCAGTACATACCTACACTCTCAGTCTGATATTTCTTCGACTCCTAACTTCTTAACTACGAAAACTTGACACCACAACTTCTTGGGAGAACTCTCAGGGAACCTAGTATTCCTTTAGGTTGGTCAGGTAGGATTTCCTTTAGTCAGGACTTATAAGTAACCTTTCTGACTACAACTTCGATTTTGAGGTTGTGAAACTGGTGGATTACACTTCTCGATTGAGCGACCTTTTCTGGGACTACGACCCGTTCTATCTTCCGTCCTCCTCTTCCCCTACTGTCTCCTACTCTACCAACCTACCGTAGTGGCTGAGATGCCTGTACTCAAACTCATTCGAGGCCCTCAACCACTACCTGTCCCTTCGGACCACACGACGTCAGGACCACCAGTGTTTCTCAACCTGTACTGACTCATTGACTTGACTTGACTTACGGGAAGTGTCCAGTCTGTACTCTATGACTCGTTGAAAGGTTTCTTATAGTTCTTTCAGAAGTATAAAGTGAAAAATGATCATTCAGTATGACAATGTTAGAAATTTCTAAAGGATCCTAATTACCTGTAAGTTGATGAAAAAATATGTGATTAAGTAAGTTGTTACTAAATAACTTACAAAGTGAATGAACATATAGGTCGGTCTCTTTGTTTATGCTTCCGAGATCTATCATAACAGTCCTTAGGTCGTGTGTATCCCTTGTGTACAATTTACCTAGTCCATTACTTACTTACTTGTGTAAAATTTACTTAGTCCATTACTTACTTATATGAGGACAGGAGTTAACGATTAGTAAACAGATCTTGACGTGACAGATTTTGTATCGGTACTCGGTGAACACCGATAAAACGGGAATAATATACCGATCATTTCTATCCGGAATTCACATTTATATGTGGTCTAAAGATTCTGAATCATGTTTTTTTCTACAGAGTAGTTATCAAAAATATAATTAATATATAGTTTTATTATTATAAAACTGACATGACCTAATTTATTTCGTAGTAATTTTAATCAAATGGATAAATATTAATCTTACGGATGATCCTTTAAATTTTAATACATACACCGGACCGAAGATAAAGATAACCTATGGTAATTCAGAACTCTATAAACAGATAAGGTTAAAGTAGTAATGTTGATTCAAAGAAGAAAGATAAATTGCATACTATTATTTAATCCAAAATCTACGTCAATAAAAATTTACTGTCAAATACAAGTACTCTAAACTTAGTCAATAATTCCCCTCTTTAAAAATACAAACCTACGTTTTAACGGGTATATGTTATACTGAAGGGAATTCTCGGAAGGGACCACTGTTCGTTGAACGACCTAGGTCAAGAGATTCTACTTTAGAATTAAAGAAGTGGGACCGTAAGTTTATAAGTTCCGATAAGTACTTGATGGTGATTGAATGAAATGTGATAGTTAAATTATTAGATGTAAAGTAAAGATGATATAAGAACGTTGTGTCCCTACTCTTAACACGGAAATAAATACGACATAGAGGTGAGTCTCAAGATCAAAAAGTTTAGGTTTAAGACTGATCAAAAGTTCCAAATTACATTTATAACGATTGAAGTACGACTTAAAGGTTTGGTTAGAGTGTATTAAAAGAAAGAGGAAAATTAAGGTTTTGTGACATAAGGTAAGTTTTTATGGACATAAACAATACCTTTCAGAGGCTGAATAGAGATTAACAGAATGATTAGAAAGGGATATAAGGTTTCTAGTACTTATCTTTTATATCACCTGAAAACCTGAGTCTCCCTCTCCCTCTCCCACCCTACTAAACCCTCTTACCGTAACTTTGTACATATGATAGTACATTCTTAACTTAGCGGTCAGATACAGACTACGTCTTATGTCGTACGAACCCCGACCACGTGCCCCTACTGGGTCTCTCTACAATACCCCTCCCTCCACCCTCTCCCCAAGTACAAACCCTTGCGTACATGTGGGTATCACCTAAGTACAGTTACATACCGTTTTGGTTATGTCATAACATTTCATTTTATTTCATTTTTATTTTTAAAATTTTTTATTTTTTTTTTTATTATTTATTTTATTTTATACCTTTCCAGTGAGTGGTACGAAAGTCCTATCCAAAATTCTTAGTTCAAGTAGTACAGAAAATCGATTTTCTTCCAATGTTACGACTCGTCAAAGATTAGGCCCCTCACCCGTCAGTGTGGACACACGAGATAAGGTATATTCGTTTTTGTAAAGACTTAATCGATACTATAGGGGAGTGGTGGTTTTCTCCTCGTGACGGTTCTATGAGTGACTCTTGTCAACAATCAAAAACATGTTCACATTTATAGTCAAACAAGAAAAAGAAAAAAAGAACTCCCCACCTTTCCTCCTTCTTACCCTATCCTGAGATTTTCGGACTAAATAAATATAGGTTTGTATAGGAATAAAATATTGTCTACTAGTTAATTTCGTAACACGCTGTAAACTTGTCGTAAGACAGTTTTACGTTGTTATAATCATCTCGAATATCGTTGCTCGTGAAGAACGTTTGTCGATCTCAGGGGAGATTTCAGAAGAGAGAACCGTGACCCCGAAACGATTTAGGCCGAACGGTAAAACACTCACCCTTGTTAGTCGAAACATCCAACCTCCCTTCATAATATTAATTTACAGGTGGGTGAAAAAGGAAAAACTACTTTCCGAGGGTACTTTGAATGATTTTATTCCATGTAGTTCTGTCTACTTAAAAACTACTCATTCAGTTTCGTGACTGCTTCGACCGAAAAGTGTAGTTCTTTGAAGTGATTAAGTGTCCTTTAAAAATCCGGATCTAATAATTGTGACAGTACGAATCTTTATTAATTATACTATTATAGGTACCTTGTTTGTCCTCTAAAATGGTAAGTCAACCATCGTTCGTATCACAAGACGCACTAAATGAACGACTTTTGTTTATCATTATGTTGGTTTTTCTTATTACCACCTTACAAATTCTAAATTAAAATCTCTTTTTAATTTATTATCGGTAATATTTTTGTTACGGAATTAAATTATATATTATCATACCAAAACGTCTCTTCCGTTACCGTTGGGTGAGGTCATGAGAGTGGACCTTTTAGGGTACCTGTCTTCTCGAACCATCCGACGCCAGGTACCCCGGTGATTCTCAGCCTGTGCTGACTCACTGAAGTGAAAGTGAAAAGTGAAATTACGTAGCCTCTTCCTTTACCGTTGGGTGAGGACACAAGAACGGACCTCCTAGGGTCCATGTCCCCTCGGACCACCCGACGGTAGATACCCCAGTGTGTCTCAGCCTGTACTGACTTCGTGGAATCGTCGTCGTCGTCGTCGTCGTCATACCAAAACTTGTTATCAATATAATGGTGTAATGTCAATGTTTGACATAGAGACTTCACCCGTTTTAAGAATTTTCTACAATAGTTTAACAATGTTTAAGGAAGACTTCCTCTAGACCTCGTCCCAAATATTACGGACCAATCCGACCCTCCCTAACCCCCGTCCTCCTCTTCCCCTGCTGTCTCCTACTCTACCGACCTACCGTAGTGACTGAGCTACCGGCACTCAGACTCACTTGAGGCCGTCAACCACTACCTGTCCCTCCGGACCGCACGACACTAAGTACCCCAGTGTCTCAGTCTGTGCTGACTCGCTGACTTTACTTGACTTGACTTGACTCGTTTCCGTGAACGATAATAGTGACACTTCATAATAAAATTTCGTAGGAACATGTTATCTCATCTTTCCCTGTGATGATTTATTAACCCTAGTCCGCATATAGAGTTCAGGTCAATGACCTTGAGAAGTCAGTTGAAAAGTCTCTCTTTCTTCTGACGTAACCAAAATCCTTACACAAAGAAGTAAGTTCTGTCTATCTAACTCTTGAGCAAATATCTAAAACGATAATCTCTTCCAAATTTCGCTATTCTTTATTTTAGGGTTCTTAATGACTTATAAAAATAAAAATTCCATTTTAATCATAAAATTTGAAGGACAAATTATCATACTAACCACCGTCGGTCATCTCAATTGCCACACGATTCTGCAGTAGTCACGACACCTCGTGTTAAGTCACTCGCGTAAACATAATTAACGATTAGTATAAATTGTACAGTCGGAGAACTGAGGACGGAGAGTAAGGATACCACAGAACTACCCAAATTTTTGTGTCTGATTGACCCTACAAGTTTCATCCTTTCGAAACGTATTATCAATGAATGAAGTTGTAATTCTTTTATAATCGGTGTTCCTAGATTCAAGAGGTCAATGACTTTGACGGGTATCAAAAATTGGAAGTAAAGTGGGTACCAGTAAAATATAATTTGAATGTTGTATTTTGTGTGTAAAATATAATCTGAATATGATTTGAATGATGAATGATTTATTATTTTATCTGTACTGAAGTGATCTCTTTCTCCTACAAATCCGGATTAAATAACCAGTGAGACGAAGAGTAAGGATAAAGAAAGAGGTTACGAGACTTATAAAAAACAAAAGATGTATAAAGGGTATCTTAAAGAATGGTAAAACACACACACACACAAAAAAAAGGAAACAGAAGTCAAGATGTAAAAATGATAAGGAAAGTATCTTCAATGTTCAATCGGTAATAGATTTCGTAAGGAAATTTGTCGTACCTCAAAAAGAGGTTTCTAGACTGTCCTTAAGAAATTTTTACCTGTAAAAAAAAAAGAGTGTAAATTCTGAAGGGAGTTGTTCAAGTGCAAATCTAACGTCTAAAGAGACTGTCTCAACTCCATAGTTTTGGGTCTGTCTGACTTTTATCAAAAAAGAACTTCAGTAAATCTTAGATTCTGAAAACGGGACGATACAGTCTATTGGGTCGAACCTTTGTTCTACCCATATACACGTACAGACATATCTTCGTCACCATTCCTTTTTCCTCCACCATTCTGACCATTCGTTGGATATGTTTCACTTGAGTGTTATAGGAGACTTTTACTATATAAACTCGACAGAATACATGAGTCTGAGACGGGGTCTGTGAAGACAGAGTTACAAACATCATTTAATTACTACTAAAAGAGACAACGAAACCAATCTGTCGAGGAAAGTTTTTTTCCTAAAAGTGTCCTCTATTTACGTCACGAGGAAGAGGGGGTGGGGCGGCGGGTTGAGAACTATATATATTTGTTGGGTCACAAGTTCGTCATATGAATTTTTGGTAAAAGTAAAAGAAGATGCAGAAATAGAGAACCTTGTCATTCTGACAGAGAGAACGTTACACAGTCTAGAATGTTACAATCTTTGACCATCACTGGAACCAACAATAAAACAAATTGGAAGTAAATGTCGACTTCGTTTATTTCGGGACTCCTCTCTTCCCATCTAATTTCCACCAGTGTTTATAATACGACGAGGAAGGTCGGTCTCCACCTCAGAGTACGGGGGAGGATAGGGAGACACAAACCCGTCCGGGACACTCGTGAAGTCGGTTATTTGATGGCACCTTTGACATGAGATAGTTGAAGACCCGGGTCTGTAATTCCCTTACAGTCGAGATGAAGGACAAAGACTGAACGAGAACCCTGAAGAGTAGAGTCTTGGATCTTTAATACGACGTTCTTCGACTTCGGTGTACCTTTCCGACATATAACCAAACACGAGGTCAGTTGTTGGTGTCGATTCGAGGGTCGACTGTCTATCGTACTTGAAAGTCTGAACACTTACATGGTAGAACCTACAGATCGGATCAGTTTGGAAACTTCCCGAAGTAGAGGTTGGTTGTCAACTGTTGTTCTTGTACTCTGTGGGATGTATTCTTGACGGGTCAGTTGTTCGTTTAGTTATTCTTTTATTAGCATTTATTATTTAATGACAAAATTTCGTGATTCAAACTCCTACAAACAATTAATCATTTTCGAATAACCTTGACTTCCGTTCAAAGATTCATTATGGTCTTACTCTTGCCCTTGTAAGGTTTCGGTTGTATTGGAGTAATATTACACAATTCCCTTGTTTCTCTCAACTTATTCTGGGTAAGAGGTAGGGAGCCACTGAGTTTTAAGGTTTTTAGATAATAACAAAGTATAAGTGTAATTTATATTTTACAAGTTTTAGGAAATTTTAAATTTTATCTAAGAATCTCGAGGTAGATGTCTTATCATTTGATAGTAAAACATTATTTTAATTCTATCGTAAGAGTTCCCAGGACCTTCCGTCGTGGAAGGATTATTCAAAATACGTTCTTTCTTATGTAATCCAATTAACTAAACCCCTTTTAAAATTTCTCCAGAGAAATGTAGACCTAAAAAGTCTTTACATTTTAGAGGTACTTCTGTTTATCTTGAAAAAGGGGTTTTTGACACACTAGTTCCTCAGGGAGCAACTCGTGGAATTCTCTAAATACAGAGTAATCGTTGATTTGACTTTTATCCTCATTCCTACTTTATAATCGTCTTTGGTTGAAGATGAGAGTCTTAAAAAGTGATTTTTCAATGAAAGTATTAAATCACAAGGAAGTCGAATCTTTTGCGTGAAGATCTGTTTTCCAAATACTAAGTATCCCTGTTGTAAATCAAACCACGGAAATTACTGAACGAGGAAGACAAGACGAGGGAAAATTAAAAATTGTAAAAGGACACCCTTATAAATTATTTATAAACTCCTTACTCATGTTCTTCCTTATATATTTATTTATTATTCGTTAAGTGACCTAATCAATTTAAGTTCCTTTGGACCTCGAGTCGAAACTGAGAAGTAATCTAACCAGACCCAAAACATGAAATAAAGGTGTATTCCGGTTGTCCTTAATATAGGTAACGGGACAGAGTGTCTTAAGAACCCTTGAAGTTTCTAAAGTTTCAACCTCCATCCCGTCAAAATCCCGACTTTAATAGCATCCTTGGTGGATAATAGGTGAGGAAAGTAAAAGATTTACACTCCTAACCCCACGTCTTTCAGCTATCACCTTCACGATCAATGTACCTTTGAAGGAAGGGTCGTCTATGTGTACTTTTTACAACCCTTTCAGAAGATGGAATCATTAATAACATATCTTACGACACAAAGATTAAGTTCACCACTGATAAAGATTATGTTCAAACTATTCGTTACACCCGGGGGTTTGTGTACAAGGTGGTGTCTCAAGTACCGGATATACCCTTCCAAGACCGTTAGTTTTGTAAATTATTAGTCGTGTCGTACTTACTTACTTACTTCAGTGAGTCAGCACAGGTTGGGAAACGCTGGGGCACCTGACGTCGAATAGTCCGAGGAGACAGGTGCCCTAAAAGGTCCGTTATCATGACCTCACCTAACGGTAAAGGAAGAGGTCATCTAGAAGGGTTGGGTCCCTAGTTTGGACCCAGAGGACGTAACATCTGTCTGCGAAATAATAGACTCGGTGGTCCCTTCAGTTAGTCGTGTCGTACCCGTGACTGTTACTCAGATCTGTGTTCGGTTTTTGTTGACCATCTCAGTATGATTACCCATGATCAAGTCATACTCTTAGTCAAATTGGTGTAAAAGGGGAAGGACGGTGACCAAGGACCCGAACACTCATGAGAGTGGAAAAATGACCACAACTCGTAAGAAGGTGAGCCCAAAGAGAATATGGTACTGACGTTATGACTACAGGAAATAATATCGTCTAAAGTAATAGACAGAAGATCCGTAAAAGGTCGTGATGTATCGAGGAAGTATACGGTTGGGTGGAGGGTTTTGTACCCTATACAGAGGTCAAAGATTCGTCTTCTCCTAATATCAAAATAATAGTAGAGGAGAACGGAGATGACCCTGTACCTGGTTAGGTGATAGAGATGAATTAATGAGACACAAAGAGATAGGGACATATAGGATGTAAGATGTCAGTACAAAGTATCAACTTATACTAAACTTTCCGACTCCTCATTGTATTGGTACTTTTCTACTCTTTGTTATTTTACCGTACTCTCTCTCGTAGATTATGAAAATTTAATCTTATACTTCTTTTATAAACATTACTATTTTCGATTCAAATTGGTCCAAAACACACACACAAACATCGAGACTTTTCTTTTACGTAATTCTTTTATATAAGTAGTATAAAAGTGTTAAGAAAGATTTATTTGACAAGGAAAACGTTCGGTTACCCCTTATCAAGTATGTTAAACTCTATGTATGGAAGTATAATGAAACCGGGTAGAGACAAAGTAAACGATATTTACCAGTTTTCAAACATAAACTCGAGTCAAGTCGATATTTACGTCTTACTCTCGGGATAAGAGAACCTAAATCTCATCAATATTAAGGTCGTGTGAATGGAGATGTTCGGACGACCACACAAGTGCCTTATAACGTCGTATAAGAAAATAAAGGAAAAGGGCCGGTAAGAACCGTCGAAGTTACTCTTGGTCTTCACCCTGACAACATAGGTTTTTTCTCAGACTGTGTACTAGATACTATCGGAATGCCTCGACTCCTCTTCATTTTTTAAGTCAAAATAAAAGGGGGGGTTCCTTTACCAAGTATAATAAAGTATAAAAACGTTAGAGACATTAATGTTTTAAGGAAAATATATAAAAACATGACAGAAAATTTTAGTATTATAAATTCTAACATATACACAGTGAATGTTTCGACTTTGTTCCATTTATAGGTTCTTTTTTTCAATAACTCGTTATCGAAACAACGAGAGTTTTTAATGATAAAAAAAGAATTTGACATGAATCGGATCTCCAGTTTAATATTCACTATGATGAGGTAAAAAGGGAGTTTCTTTAACGTGAGAATATTACAAATACGTACACATTTTTGTTGTAACATGTCGTACATAAAAGTATTAATGTTTTAATGTTTTACAAAAGATGGAACATCCTTCTTGAGTACTATTTAAAACTAATCGATTTAACATCTGAAGTTCCATTAATTTGGTTCAATCTAGTGACTAATACGGACAACTATTGTCTAATTATCTCGTTCCTCTTATTATTTACTCAAACTACAGGTTAAAAGAAACAAACGTAATTAACAAGAACGGGAGTGTGGAATTTAATAATTTGTTCATATTGTAAGACGATGTTAATCAAGAAAATTTAATCTAATACACATTCGAATATTTACTGTTAGTCCGTTAATAAGATGAGTCGTCTATAAAAGACTTTAAATTTTGATTCAACCTTTTAATTACGTAATATAAATATATTATAACTCAAAAATTCCTAGTGTTATAGAACTTACAAAGTAATTGTTCCAGTTACTCATACTTACCAAGGTTTCAAAAATCAGTTAAGGAAGTGAATTAAATTATTGGATACATTATTTTTGTTTCTATACTTATCGATAGTCTGTCTTAGAAATTAAACGGAAGACACTTTTAATGTAAAATCATATATAAGTACAACTACATACCGTTTTGGTTATGTTATAACATTAATTGGAGGTTAATTTTATTTATTTAAATATAATTTTTTTTGTTCTCTATGAATAAGACCAAAACCTAATGTACTCTTAATTATATGAAATTCCCCAACTTACTACATCAATGTACCTTTTTTGTTTTGTGACAGAGAGAAGGTAATTGTTAATATCCTATTTAGGTATTATCAATATCTAAACCCCCTTCTTTTATGGAAATAGATTCTATCACCACGAAAGAGTCTTCTTGACACTTTAAAATACCGATGGTTGTTAAAGTGTTTCCGTTATCCTTCTAGGGGTTTCTTTCTAAGACGAAACGTAAGTCTTTCATTTAATGATTGTCGTTGATTAATTGTCAATGACTCGTCAATGAAGGTGTCCCACATCTAACGATTCACGAAGGTCCTCTCCCTTTCTGGAATTCACTTACTCGTCAAACTACAGGTGTTTCCCATCTGGTCACTTCAGTCTGTTGTCATTCAACCTTCAATCGACCGTTGATATTCCACAATCAAGATGTATGTATTCTCTTTTCATCTCCTTTAGAGAGTCTCCACCTCAACAAAAGTTACTGGAAGAGAAGGAAAATAGGAAAAGAAGAAAGTAATTGTATATCTTCCTCCCGGTTCTCTTTAAACGTGATTTCTATACCCTAACTTTCGGTCGTGTGTATACCGTCCATTAAGTTTGGTTCCTCCCCTTGTCTTACGATATCTCCCTCTAAGTGTCACTCTACAGGTACTTGTTTTAGAATCTTTTATAATGGTGAACACTCATTATACCCGTACCTACCCATCTAATTTCTCATCCTGGAATTTTTCTTTGACTCTACTACCGGTTCTTTCTCTCTAGTTTACTAGTTGTAAGTTTTCCCTACGAAAGTCTATTTAAACAAAGTTACGGGATGTTTACTTGAATAGGATGGTTTGTGTTAACATTATGGGTGTAATATCTATACAACTGAGAGGAAAAGATACATAAACTAAAGTAAGTGAAGTTGTTCATAAAGACTTGTGTAAAGGGGTCTTAAAGATGGTTCTCGATCTATAACACTCTTTACAGTTCAACCTTTGTGTCCTAAAGAATATTAGATTACCTGGTCTATCACGGTAATTTATAATATTATTTGCTTTAGTTCTCTGACTGTCCTTAAAGTTCTTCTATTTTACCAAATCTTAACATAAAATTTCTATTTAATTTTCTTGGTTCTGAAGAGATACCCTAAACTGGTGATCTAATAATTCAAAATCACCTTTCACCCTTGTCCTTGGGATAACGAGACCAACCTTCTCACTTACCCTCGCTTCTGTACCTCTACCTTATTTGGGGACAAAGATCATTAAACCAACAGTGTTTTTCTTTATTCCGAACCATAATTGATGTAACTCTGTCCAAATTTCTCCCTAACAAAGAGTATATTTTCTGAAACTACACACAAGAATAGATGTTGATTTGAGTCTTTCAGTCTGAATCTAACAGGAGGATACGAAATTTTTTAATGTAAAACTAAATAATGGTATATTTTTAACTATCATTATGTTTACTGATAACAGAATCTAACACGGTCAAAAACATTTATGAACTTATTAATGTCGTTAGAAGAAGGTCCTGACTTATATAAACGAGATCAGATGTAGAAAGGAGTCACTACGGTGTAACAGATAGGAAGTAAAATTTCTATAAATGAGGGAACAGGAAAAAAATAATAACAAAGAAGTTCAAAAGTTGATGAAAAGGGACGATGAGTAAGGTAGGTCGTAGAGTATATGTTTATAACTTTGTAGATATCTCGACTCCAAACTACATATCGACTAAATGATAATTAATTTCTTATTTAAGACACTAAAAAAATCTGATTTCGTTTAAACAACGACAAGTCACTGAATCAGTACAGAGAAACGGTGGTGTACCTGACGTCGTCGGGTCCAAAGGGATAGGGAGTGGTGGAGGTCCTCAAACGAGTTTGAGTGTAGGTGACTCAGTCACTACGGTAGGTTGGTAGAACAGAAGACAACAAGGGAAGAAGAAGACGTTAGTTACAAAGGGTCGTAGTCCCAGAAAAGGTTACTCAGTTGAGATACGTAATCCACCGGTCTGATAACATCGAAGTCGTAGTCAGAAAGATTACTTGTAAGTCCCAACTAAAGGAAATCCTGACTGACCAAACTAGAGGAACGCCAGGTTCCCTAAGAGTTCTCAGAACAGGTTGTGGTGTCAAGTTTTCGTAACTAAGAAGTTACAAATCGGAAGAAATACCAGGTTGTAGAGTGTACTGATGACCTTTTTGATATCGAAATACAGAGACGAAGAATTATGTGATAGATCCAAACAGTGTTGAAAAGAAGGTTCCTCGTTCTCAAAATTAAAGTACCGACGTCAGTGGTAGACGTCACTAAAACCTGGGGTCCTATTATTTCAGACAGTGACAAAGGTGACAAAGGGGTAGATAAACGGTACTTCATTACCCCGATCTACGGTACTAGAATCAAAAAACTTACGACTCAAAATTCGGTCCAAAAAGTGAGAGGAGAAAGTAAAAGTAGTTCTCCGACAAATCAAGGAGAAACGAAAGACGGTATTTCCACCGTAGTAGACGTATTGACTTCAATGACTATAAAGAAGGACGTTAGAACTGAGATCGAACACAAAGTAGGTCGGACCGTAAAGTGTACTACATGAGACGAATATTCAATTTATTCGTGGTACTGTTATATGTCGGAATTGTACGAGGAAAATGTTAAACCTTGGACGGGTAGCAAGGTACAGGCCAAGACAATGAAGTCTTGTGTAAAAAACGAAAAAAAAGATTCAGTACAACGATTGATGTATGATACTATTTACTCTTTTTCCCATGGTGTATAATATACGTCATCCTGTTCTGTCTTCTTGACCTTTTATACGAAAGTCTATTCAAGACACGGTTACAAAAGTACTAAGAGAACTTTTTACCGATTTTAATAGACTATGTTTTATGATGGTACGTATTACTCGTTTTGTTTAGAAGCCATAAACATATAAGTAAGTTACATTGTTTAAATAAAACTCAACAGACAGATTCCCGTTTCGTGGTAAACTCCGTTAAACCCCTTATGGTCTTACTGTCTCTACCCCATTGAATCCCTCCTTCACTCTGCTTCTAACTACTCATAGAATGTCCTTCACGTTTGTTTATTTTTTGTTAACTGACAGTACCAATTCCTCTAAAGATATTCCTACACTGTATGTGTTAAGTAAATTTTTTGACTAATCCTACAATTCTCAACCTCGACCGTTTGTAGTGTAAGATCCTTATCTCTAATAGTACTCGTTTCTTTTATCTAGGAGGGTTTAGTGTTCGTAGACTACACTGACCTTATACCACGATTTCTAACTTTATCCTAAAGGAATCCGTCTTACCTTTATCACTTTCCATAAACTCCATTTTTCTTGTTTTAAGTCTGTCTTTTTAATTTTCTACTGTCTTCCTTTTCCGGTCTTTTACCACTAAACACAATCTGCACTCTCTAATGGGAATTCCATATCGTACGTCCGTCTCCCTGTAGAAGAGAAAACTTTCGTGGAAGTGGGGCGCGTTTGTTGTTTGTCGTGTCAATTACGTTGGTTGGGTGGGAAAGGAATGGTATAGTAGAGAGAATGATTAAAGACTAGTAAATGGTAGTGTAAGTATCGATACTAATGTCTGATGTAATCTCCGGAAACCACGAAATGTAGAGTAGGTGACCTGGTCAGAGACTAAGGTCGACAACAAGGACCCCGGTTAAGGTACAGGAGGTTTCTGTACGGTGGAGCTCACGTAAGGTACGAAGTAAGACAATAGGGAAGAGTCCCGGACGAGGTTCAGAGACACTCTAAGAGTCCAGTTCGTGTTTCTCGGACGTTCAAGGCCTTTGAGTTGTGGTGATCTTCGGTGGGAGTAGGTTACCCCTACCCTCGATGACCTATTTTAAGAGTCGAAGGTAGATGACTAGTCTGTTAAGACCCTCTGTAAGACAGGGAAGAGTCTCCAGGAAATCGTTGACTACGGATATCACCGTTGGAGTTATTATATAGCCAAGGAGGAAAGGACGGACAAGAAAATACGAACTCCAAGAAAATGTGAACGACGATCATTAATGGAGAGTTTTTTTACTGGACTTATTTCCGGAGTCAGAAACCTAGACGAAAGTCCTCTTAGGTTATGTATCATCATGTACGTAGACCACAATCACGGCAAACGAGTGTATCGTCCATTGTCTGAGGGGACTACAGAATACATTGACGGGTAACTACTAGTGCGAACCGGTGAAAAACGTTTTGTGAGTCAAATTTTAAGACGGTAGAGGACATAATGCCGATCGACACTTTCCCCTTTACTCTATTTTGATTTACTTGTACCCCTGTTTGATACCTTCTGTGACGTGCGATGCTATTCTTTAAAGGAAATATACAAGCCTGTATAAGTATACCTTAAAAAAGGTAACTTTAACGTGTCAGTAGTTATAGGTACACATTATTGATTCCTCCTAGATAGAACAAATAAAGATATGATACAAGGACGGTTCACTTTGTTAAGTAAGGAAAGTGCACCCACTTTTGGAAATTTCTTCTTAGGTCGTACGGTCACACTTTTATCCTGTTAGAATCTTCGGTGTCGTGAATTTCGATTTCAATGACTCTCCTGTTATCCTCAATCTCCATACATAAAAGTGATTTATAGACAAACACCAGTCCTTACTTTAGACGGTTCGTGTTTTGATTTAACTCCCCAAAAGATGGAAAAGAGTGATGTCAAATTATCTCCGAAACTCTGTAGTTAAAAAGATAAAGGGTGACTACATTTACCAAACTCTAGAGTTTCTTTTATGATATAAAGAGATGTTACCTTTGGGTTTCCCCCTGGATACAGAATTTTGACATTCTTTTGGGACGTATGTGAGTGTGGGGATGGTTTATTCCCTTCTGTTTTTAACACTCATCTTCTCCTCACTTTTCTTTTCTTTCACAAGATCATTTCTTAGTCGGAGTCCTTTGGTATTTTGAATATAAACACATATATTTACAGTAAAATTCAGTTCATCGTTTTATACTGAAAGTTTTGAGTTAATTAATATATTTTATCCTTATTACGTTATTGATTAAGTCGTATATGTACGACACGGTCGAATTACTCTACCCATAGAATACCTATGAATAATAAACTACTACTCTTACTATTCCTTCTCCATATTCTTGGATGTATATAAAAATACTCATCCGGGACCATGAGGGTTGTTTTAAGATTTTCTCTACCCTTATAGTCTGGTGGACTGGACGGAGGACTCTTTAGACATACGTCCAGTCTTTCGTTGTCAAAAACTTGACCTGTACCTTGTTGTCTGACCAAGGTTTAACCCTTTCCTCATGTAGTTCCGACGTATAACAGTGGGACGAATGAATTGAATATGCGTCTCATGTAGTACTCTTTACGACCCGACCAACTTCGTGTTCGACCTTAGTTCTAAAGGCCCTCTTTATAGTTATTGGAGGCTATGCGTCTACTGTGGTGGGAATACCGTCTTTTACTTTTCCTTGATTTCTCGGAGAACTACTTTCACTTTCTCCTCTCACTTTTTCGACTGAAGTCTTTTGATTCTTTGTAAGTCTTTTGATTCTAGTACCGTGGGTCAGAGTAGTGAAGTACCGTTTATCTACCCCTTTGTTACCTTTGTTACTGTCTGATTGAAAACCCGAGGTTTTAGTGACGTCTACCACTAACGTCGGTACTTTAATTTTCTGCGAACAAGGAAAATTCCTTTCAATACTGGTTGGATCTGTCGTATAATTTTTTTCGTCTCTATAATGAAACGGTTGTTTCCAGACAGACAGTTCCGGTACCAAAAAGGTCATCAGTACATACTTACACTGTCAACCTGATATTTCTTGACTCACGGCTTCTTGACTACGAAAACTTGACACCACAACCTCTTCTGAGAACTCTCAGGGAACCTGACGTTCCCCTAGGTTGGTCAGGTAGGATTTCCTTCAGTCAGGACTTATAAGTAACCTTCCTGACTACGACTTCGACTTTGAGGTTATGAAACCGGTCGACTACGTTTTTGACTTAGTGACGTTTTTTAGGACTACGACCCTTTCTAACTCCCATCATCCTCTTCCCTGCTGTCTCCTACTCTACCAACCTACCGTAGTGGTTGAGCTACCTGTACTCAAAGTCATTCGAGACCCTCAACCACAACCTGTCCCTCCGGACCGTACGACGTCAGGTACCTCAGTGTTTCTCACTCTGTATCGACTCACTGATTCGACTTGACTTGAGGGTTTTTTCTCTTCTCTACTGATATCGTTAAGTTGTTAAGACGCTGATATCTTAGTTAGTTTGACAAAACAAACAAAAGTGGTATTGGGATAAAATAAGCTGTATTGAATTCAGAAATAAAAACGTAATTACTTTTTTAATAAAGAGTTATATAATTATATATTTTTTAATTAGACGAAAACCACTTTAGGTCATAGACAAAGTGAGACGTATTAAGTCATCTTCACCTTATCCAAAATAAACCAAAGAAATTACTTCGTTTCTTCCAAATTTTTTTTTTTTTGAAGGAAGATATCTTAAAGTTTTACATACGTCACGAGTTTATTTACTTTTTTCTTTAATTTCCTTCTTCTTTTAAATTTTACATTTTTGTACATTTTATGTATGTTTCCTTCTTTTTTATAATATTATCATTCAGTCACATAATGTATGATTTTCAAGACTGTTACTTTTCCGGTAATAGGGACGGGGGACCTTCTCACCAACGTTTAAACCCGACCCTAATCTACCTGCACTCGACTTTGGACATGTTTTTTCTAGAAGTGCTGGGTCTATTAGTACTACTACACTAATGATCAGATCTCGGTCTGTAGAACCTTTCACTTCAGTCCACCCAGTACCTTTCGTAGTGATGTTTGTTTCTGTCACCTCCACTACCTTAAGGTCAACTCGACAAAGTTTAGGACTTTCTACTACGACACTTTCACGACGTGAGTTATACGGTCGTTTAAACGTTTTGAGTCGTCACCGGTGTCCTGACCTTTTCCAGTCAAAAGTAAGGTTAGGGTTTCTTTCCGTTACGGTTTCTTACGAGTTTGATGGCGTGTTAACGTGAGTAGAGTGTGCGATCATTTCATTACGAGTTTTAAGAAGTTCGGTCCGAAGTCATTATGCACTTGACACTTGAAGGGCTACAAGTTCGACCAAAATCTTTTCCGTCTCCTTGGTCTCTAGTTTAACGGTTGTAGGTGACCTAGTACCTTTTTCGTTCTCTCAAGGTCTTTTTGTAGATAAAGACGAAATAGCTGATACGGTTTCGGAAACTGACCCACCTAGTGTTATTTGACACCTTTTAAGACTTTCTCTACCCTTATGGTCTGGTGGATTGGACGGAGAACTCTTTAGACATACGTCCAGTCCTTCGTCGTCAATCTTGACCTGTACCTTGTTGTCTGACCAAGGTTTATCCTTTTCCTCATGCAGTTCCGACATATAGCAGTGGGACGAATAAATTGAAGACACGTCTCATGTAGTACTCTTTGCGACCTGACCTTCTTTGTGTTCGACCTTAGTTCTAACGGCCCTCTTTATAGTTAGTGGAGTCTATACGTCTACTGTGGTGGGAATACCGTCTTTCACTTCTCCTTGATTTTTCGGAGAACTACTTACACTTTCTCCTCTCACTTTTTCAACCGAATTTGAGTTGTAAGTCTTTTGCTTCTAATACCGTAGACCAGGGTAGTGAAGTACCCTTTATCTACCCCTTAGTCACCTTTGTCCACAACTTGAAATAAAAACCCCCGAGGTTTTAGTGACGTCTACTACTGACGTCGGTACTTTAATTTTCTGCGAATGAGGAACCTTCTTTTCAATACTAGTTGGATCTATCGTATAAGTTTTCGTTTCTGTAATGAACCGGCTGATTCCAGGCAGATCAGTTCCGATACCAAAGAGGACACCAGTACATACCTACACTCTCAACCTGACACTTCTTCCGACTCACGGCTTCTTAACTCCACAAACTTGACACCACAACCTCTTCTGAGAACTCTCAGTGAACCTGACGTTCCTCTAGGTTGGTCAGGTAAGACTTCCTCTAGTCGGGACCCTAAAGAAACCTTCCTTACTACGATTTCGACTTTGAGGTCATGAAACCGGTGGAGTACTCTTCTCAACTGAGTAACCTTTTCTGAGACCACGACCCTCCCTAACCCCCGTCCTCCTCTTCCCCTGCTGTCTCCTACTCTACCGACCTACCGTAGTGACTGAGCTACCTGCACTCAGACTCACTTGAGGCCCTCAACCACTACCTGTCCCTCCGGAACGTACGACGCTAAGTACCCCAGCGTCCCTCAGCCTGTGCTGACTCGCTGACTTGACTTGACTTGACTCGACTTTGGAGTCGAGATGGTAAACGACCCATTTGACTGAGTGGACTCCCTAAGACTATCATTACGATAGAGTAACAAAGAAAAAGTCCCTATTTTAGGTTATTACATTCATGATGTCACCAGTCTCTCGATACCTTTCGTAAACGATTCACTCTCTACGACAATATTGATAGTAAAATTCCTAAATTTTAGGTAACACTTCTTTTTCGGTGATTTATTCTCTTTGTGTTTGTCTTATACCAATGACGAAATTTTGTTAATAGTTACGATATTCGTGAGGACCTTCTTTTTTTCCCCTTAAGATCGACTATTTTTACCGTTTCCAAAGTACCGTCTTCATCGTAAATATAGGCAAAATTTGAAAGAGTTAGTTAATCCTCAACATATCCCTTATTCGTCTTGTTCAGTCCGTGGTTCAATTTGTTAGGTATATATGTTTCTACGTATACACAGACATCCATCTCTACCTTCACAACCCTTTAAATCACTACTCATTTATGTGGTAGGTCTCCTTTCCAATTACACGACCACACCACTCCTCCTTTTTGATTTCCTTCTTTCGTTTTCTTCTTAATACTCTTAATTCAACCCCGGTTTAATGTGTCTTCGATTTTGTGTTACGGGTACTGAAAACAGAAACAAGAAATCATGTTGTCGGTTACTTTAGTGTCTCGTTCTTTTCTGTTTAATAAATAAACTTTGTTTCCTTGTTATTCAATGTACATTCTGTAAATAGATACAATGGGGTTTTGCATATTAGACGAAGAAGGGTCGATACGGATTCGTTAGATAGAGTAAGTAACGTCTACTGTGCCTAGGAGACTCGATTTTACAAAGACATAGCAGTTACCTGTCCGATACCCATTTGTTTACTTAAGTTTACTTAGTCGTCTCTACCCGAAATAAAAAAAATTGATTTTTGTTTGTTTGTTTGTTTTTGAGTGTCTAGATCTTGTTCTTATAAATTGTAAGACTTCTTTTTGTAACATTCACATCCCCGAAGGAGGAAGGACGCACTTTTCATATATCTTCTACGAATTTTAGTTGACGGATTGTTTAAAACGTTCTTCTTCTTCTCCACCTCTACTGAGTACAACGAATCGAAAATAATAACGGTGTTCGTATTTTTAGTGCTACCTTTTACTTTAAGAACCCTTCCGTTCGTTCCTAGGACTCTTGTATAGTATCGTTGACGGAGTCGAGTGTAACTTCTGGTACCTACAGAGGTTTCTGTCAAGGACTGTTAGGGTAGAAGGATATATGTGTGAGGTGAAAAGGACATTCTCTTACAAAAACGAACAGGGACAACTGGACCTCGTCTTAAACATCATAAGACTAGTTATCTTACACCTCCTTTGCTATAGGACCACTGAAAACTCGAGTCCGTAATTCTCCCGGACGCTGAAGGTAGAAAGAAGAGAACCTAGGAACTTGGTTGTACATTCTTTAGGTCTGAACGTACGATCTCTCTCTTCGGTGTACTTACCCCTGAAGCCTCTAATCTGTGGTGTACCTCTCTCCCTTCTTCGTCGTGACTACAGAGTTTATGACTCGGGACTTAGGTCTGTAGTAAAATTGATGGTCGTGTACCCTCTGACGTTCACTTTTACGATATCTTTCCCTGGGGGACTGTAGGGATGTGTCGGTTGGGTTACCTTAGTACTTTGTTATTTCACCAACGATAATAAGAACCACGAAACAATTTGTCGTTATAAATTGGTTTATTATTATTATTATTCTATACCTGGACACTTTGGTGTCCTTTAAAAGTATTGAGACCTTGTGTCGTCAAGAGATCCTCGGATGATAATGTGGGAAAATGATACTTCATAATTATTGGGGTACGAGAAAGGGATAGAGTGACTACTACACCCCAACTTTAGTTTTATACTAAAACTCTATTTTATATTCTAAGGACCAATTTAAACTTAAAGTCTATTTATGTCGAAAATTTTTTGATATATATATATATATATATATACATACATATTAATACAAGGGTACGTTATAAACAAACGACAATTAGACTTTAAGTTTAAATTGACCCGTAGGACATGAAACTAAACGATTTAGACCATTAGGATGGGTGTTTCCTAACGAAATAGAAAAAAAAAATTCTATTTATTACTAAGGTTTTCGAAACCTCCATATTTACATGTAGTTAAGAAACACGTATTGTAACAACTTCCGTCAGATCTCTATGACCTTACTTTTTGTGTCAACAATTTTCGAGTATCATTGTTTAAAAAGTTCAAGACCCTTCTCGTCTACCCCATCTTAGGACTTCTGTCTCTTACTTTTAATGTGTCGATTGGCCCTCCTATCAGCACCCCCACTCTTAAGGACTCGACCCACATCCAATACCGACCCATAACCAAGCCACAAGGAAGGAGTCCGTCCAGCGGAGTGGTATTATCGGACGAAAGAGCAGACGTAGATTTCTGTCCACCACGATTCAAGGAAAGTCGAGAATGTAAAGTACTAAAATTCACGACTATCATCTGTATCCTAAACGTAAGTCTAGTTTTTCAACTCTTTACCCTTAAAGGGGTCGGAAGTTTTAACACGAAAATGTGTCGTTTATTATGGACCGACTCCTAGGGATAAACAAGATAAAGGTTTAGATGAAGACTTAATTTTCTAACAAGTCCGGTAAAATGATGTAGAAGGGTGATTTGGTGTTATTATATAACGTAATTTTCGAATACTCACTTTGCAAAAACGGGAAGAAAATATTCAATTACCACTGGTTCAATTTCGACATACACGTTTTCTTGAGGTCAATAATTTATCGCCTTTCCTTGTCTTTCGTTTTCAGAAATTTTTACTGATTCAGAAGTATAAAGACCTCCTTATTTTTATATTGAATTCCGTATTATGATCTGAAGAGAATATGAATTATTTAGGAAAGATTAGGATACAAGGACTATTGGATGCCAATTTTCCTCGGAATTTGTCCTTAATTGAAGACTTCGTAGGACTTCTCAATCTTCCCCTTTAACCATTCCAGAGGTTTACTGATCGACAAAGGAGATTTGTAAACCTATTATTTGAGTCTAAAAGTAGATTATATTAGTTAAATGGTTGTCAGAGATTTTTAAATGATACAAGGTCCGTGAGCCTCCATAAAGTAAAGTTGGAGTATCGGGATAGTACATAATAATTAAGGTAAAAGACCCAGACCTCTCCGAATCTTTCCACTTTAGACAAGGACTCTAGAGTATTGACTACTGTCGTCCCGGTCGTAAAATTTCATTGGGACGGACTATAACAGTGAAAGAAGATGAAATACAAACGGTGTTTTTACCCACTCAATACATTTACACCTTTCATATAAAAGTGACAAGAACGAGACACAAGATTTAATTAAATTTTTCTCTCCCTTTTTTTTCCAAGGAAGATGAACCACAAACAGAGGTATAGAAAGAGAAGTGAGTGGACAGACGCTTCCAGAGAACAGAAGAATGTGTACAAAAGATAACGTTATAACTCCCATAATGAGGAAAGGAAAAAAGGTCAGACGTTCCCTCTTTTTTTTTTACCGTATTCGTTACCATAACTTAATGAGAAATAGTGAATCGTTAGACGAAAGATTTAAAGGACTTTTATTGTCGAACTTGTAAGTTCTTATCCAGAGTTTTGACGATACTATGACGTATACTAAGTACTCATGAAGTGACTTCTCATTCAAACTTACCACTAATTTCAAGTGTAATAAAAGAAGAAATTCGAAGACATTATAAAAACTATATCCCAACCCGACGTAAGTCACACCGTCATCCGTCTCGTAATAGAGGTTCTTTGGTACTAGAAGTAAGAATTGTTCAACTGAGAAATTGACGTTTCGTACGTTAATCGAATTTTCGTAATCTACGGGTTAAACAGTTGAAGACACCCTCAAAGACTTCAGTAAAAGCACCACATAACACATTCAATACGTCTCGGTATAACCTCAAAACGATTTGTGATTTATTTTATACGTCACGTTTAAGTATGTTAAACGTTTTCAACTGGTGTTTAAATCGACTGTTATAAGGTTCTTGTTTAACAAAGTTCATTTTTGACCTGCGACAAAAACCGAGAAACCCTATTAAACACGTTGTGGAAGAACAGGAAATTCGGCTTGTCAAGATAATATAGGAATTGGATTTAGAAATCCGATAATTCGTGTATCTCTCAGTGGAACCAACCATAAAAGATGTATAATGAAAACACCCTCTGTTGACTTAACTTAGATTAGTATGAAAAGATCACTATAGAATATATTTTCTCTAACTTTTTTTAGTAATACACAAAGTGGAGATCCTTATAACGATGATAAATTTTAATGTTTGACTTTCCCGAGAACTGTCCTCTGGAACTTTTAGTCCTTTCGCTCAAATTCGTCGACTATTGACTTCCTCAAATGTAGTACCTGCCATACTTTCCTGTAACTCTCCTTCGTATCTTGTAATCCGTTACACGGTATGTGACAAGGGTTACTGACTTGGATATATACTTAGGTATAGAGGTTCACCTTTCCGAGGAAATATTCTTCAAGTTCTGGTAGACATGAGACGGGTATAGACATAAAAATCAGGTTAGAAGACGGTGTAACAAAATTCAGGATAAGAAATGTCATTGTTATAAAGATATGTAAAGAGAGAGAAGAGGGTTCAAGAATATATATAGAAACTAACGTCGTTCACAGAGGGGTTTAGTAAAAGATAATTTTAGGATGGACAAAGTATTACCAAAGGTGAGTCAATGGGGGGTTATGGACACGAGTTTTCATTCGGGAGTGAAGACGAACAAGACTATTTTACAAGACTATCGTAAAAATTTTAAAGGGTTTTACGAGTAAAACAAAGACTTGTCCAATCAGTGGAAATGTTATTACAATCTTAGAACTACAACCGTTCATATACAAAAAAAACAACAAGAACTTTCATTGAATGTACGACGACGACGATGATTCAGCGAAGTCACCACAGGCTGAGACACACTGGGGTATCTGTCGTTGGGTGATCCGAGGCGGTAGGGACCCTAAGAGGTCCGTTCTTGTGAACTCACCCAACGGTAAAGGAAGAGGTTACGTATTTTCACGTTTCACTTTCACTTCAGTGAGTCAGTACAAGCTGAGAAGTACTGGGGTACCTGACGTCGGGTGGTCCAAGGAGGCAGGTACCCTAAAAGGTCCGTTCTCATGACCTCACCCCACGATAGCGGAATAGGTTAAAATAATTTATCATAACTGATTAAATATTTATTTGTTGAACTAAGTTTTGTGTTGTATCAAAATAATTCTTGGATGATATTCTCTAAAATCGTAGACAAGTAGTTCCGTGTTGATTTTAGGAGACTATCGGCTCCAACGACCATGGGTACATTTGGAATCAATCTAGATCGAAACGAGTCGTCATTGTAATGACTATAAATACTAAGTTTTCGTAATAGTAAATTCGGGGAAGTCATGTGTCTTTCAATACCCCGTAGGTGTCTGGTCAGATGATTTAAGGTCATTGTCACGAGTCCGTGATACTGTCGGTTGTTAACTGGGGTGTGTAGATGTCTGTGGAGCACCCCCTTTGTGTCATCCAATAATTCAGGAAATGGTGTAAAAGAAAAACTCTCACTCATATGTCACACACGTACTACCTGTGACAGAGGTTACTTACTTCACCCCTTTCCTTCTTCCCTCTTTCATCCTCTCTATTTATATTAAGATTTACAGTCTCGTCATTCCGGTACCACCGTTAATGAACCTAACGGTGGTCGTGTCATCCGATATTCTGTCAAAGTTAAAATGGATTTCTTAGATAGGGAATAAGAGATCAAATTACGTTACAATCGAGAACTAATAGAGAAAGGTGAAGTGTTTTCGTCTATGGTAGTTACCCTCCTTCCTTATCCTCTCTGGTTCTCTGTGGAGGGTGGGGTTGTGCGTGTCCGTAGTCCTTATTGTGCTTTCTAAAGACACCACAACCAGTACTTTTGAGTGATCAAAGACACTATACTAAGTAGTCTTGTTAATTTTCTACAGTTTAAAGAGTCTCAATTATCGTTACTGTATCTTTTGAAATTGTTTCCTACTGTCACCCACTGTCGTATTTCTCTAATTTATTCCTGATGTTTCTACTAAAGGATTAAAGAGAGTCTCAAAGTGGAATCAAATTTTCCAAATTAACCCAGTTTCTGTAAAACAAGAGGTCTATTATTTTTTGTCAGTGATATTAAAGTTCGTTATATTTCGAAAGGAAAGAGAGTAGGGACACAAGGGTAGGGGTAGGGGTTGTAAAGAAGAGAAAGTGAGGGTCGAAAAATAACCCAGGAACGAGACAAATATGTCTAAATAAACCGAGTCAGTTCGGTAAAATACGGAGAAATTAGGAAAACGTACCGTATTTTTATTTATTTCGTTCTTCTTTATCGGGGTAGGATGAATTTTCGGGAGTAAGGAAGACAAAAGTTTCGGCGTTGTTTAGTAGTTCGTTACTCGACCCTGACTTCCACTTAACACACACGACTTCATTCCCTGGCTTTCCCGTCCTATAATTTTGTATTAGTGTCGATTGTCAGTTCTCGGACGGACATAAGGGTTACGAGTCTTCTCTTCGACGGGGAGTTTCCTTCGAAATTGTCTTGTAAATCCCAGTCGTGTCAGGATGATTACCTTTTTACATGGTGAATGTCATTTTCCGCTCCTCTTTTTGAGCCTTTTGTGTCGTGTCTAGTCGCGACATGTCCCTTTCGTTAGTATAAGAAGTAGTCATTTATGTGACGGTCCTTTCTGATAGAGTTTTTCTTGTCAAAATGTACCAAGTTATGTCCTATGTCCTACGAACCTCGACCACGTGACCCTACTGGGTCTCTCTACTATACCCCTCCCACCACCCTCCCCCCAAGTCCTATCCCTTGAGTACATGTGGACACCGCCTAAGTACAGTTACATACCGTTTTGGTTATGTCATAACATTTCATTTTTATTTTATTTTATTTCTCGTTTTTTTTTTTTACCGGTTGTGTTATTTTTTTTTCTTGTCAAAACTCATGTCTAAAGTAAGTCACTTTGAGGTAATAAAATAATAACTTATATTATTAAAATAATAATTATAATATTGAAACACTTACGATATTATACTTATCAGTATTATAATACTTATAAAACTGACTCGTTTTATTTAGACCTATTTGTCTCGTTCCTGGGTTATTTTGCAACCCCACGTTCTCTTCTTTCCATCCCATTCCCCTACCTTTGTGTCCTTTCTCTTTTCCCTTTGGACAGGGTTACACTAGATCGGAATATTTAGAATTGATACTCAGAAGGGTACTTAAGGCAAATTGGTAACGAGGGTATGTTGATGACGTCAGTTAATATGAGAGAGTACACCAAGGGATTTCGATGGATGTATAAACCTTTTGTAGCGATGTATTTATTTGAGAGGAACTTAATAGACTCAAACTCACAAAGTAGACATAGTACAAACCCTGGGACCGATCCCTCCTGAAAGATTGTGACCTAACAAGTCATACTATCGATTGTCAGTATACACCGATAAGTTTAATTTATCATAATTTTAAAACTAAGGAGTCAAATAAATTTTACTTGTTATCGGTGTACACAGATCACCAAAGACATGACATGTCGTTGTCTATGGATAGAGAATAGAGTCTTTCGACATAAGTTGTCGTGACAAGGTTTTATATGGAAACAAATAAGTTTACATATTACTCAAGGATGAAAAAGTGTTCAGTGGAAAATAAACTCTTATTTTATTACTCGTTCTTTATTTGTTTGTTTGTTTTTTGTTGTTGTTGAGAGTTCCACATTTCGTTTCTTTGATCTCTAGATTAAGACAGGAGAAACAAGGTTTTTAGAAGGGAGATGAGGGTAAAGAGTACCTTAATTCTTATTTGAAAACTAGTGTCACAAGTTTCAGGGTGTCCTAGATGAGGGTATAAATGAGTAGCTTGTAATTACTCTATACAATTACTTACAAAATAAAAGATCCGTTATGTGTTAGTGTCGAACCCTTGAGTCTTGTCTACTCAATGTCTATCTTAAAATAAAGTTTATATGGTCAGACCGACCTCAAACTTCTTACATGACTATAAACTCCTCTAATTCTTCCGTTACCGTGGGGTGAGGTCATGAGAACGGACCTTTTGGGGTACCTACCTTCTCGGACCACCCGACGTCAGGTACCCCACCGTCCCTCAGCCTGTGCTGACTCGTTGAAGGGAAAGTGAAAAGTGAAAGTACGTAACCTCTTCCTTTACCGTCGGGTGAAGTCACAAGAACGGACCTCTTAGGGTCCCCGCCCCCTCGGACCACCCGACGGTAGATACCCCAGTGTGTCTCAGCCTGTACTGACTTCATTGAATCGTAGTTCTTATCTCTGTGTGGTTTCTTAATCTACCAACGTCGTTGTCAGGTGTCCTGTCTTCTTTTCACACTTTTAATTTCGTCACCGACAGTACTTTGACTCGTCCTGGGGTACCCCATTGACCCGTACCTTCGGAAGACACAGGTAAAGAGTAAACATCCCTTGTCTGAGTAGGAAGGTACTTAAGGTTTGTCGTTTAAGTTTGTCTACGATTAGTTCCTTCCTTCCTCTATGTATCTGTTCCCTCCTCGTCTGTTCTTTCAGTCAGTCAAGTCAAGTTAGTGAGTCCGATCAGACTGAGAAAACTGGGGTACCTAACATCGTACGGTCCGAAGGGAAGGTAGTGGTTAAGGGTCTCAAACGAGTTTGAGTACAAGTAGCTCAGTCACTACGTTAGATTGGTAGAGTAGGAGACAGCAGGGGGAGAGAAGGGTGGTAGTTTGAAGAGTCGTTGTCCCAGAAAAGGTTACTCAGTCAAGAAGCGTAGTCCACCGGTTTCATAATCTCAAAGTCGAAGTCGTAGTCAGGAAGGTTACTTACAAGTCCTGACTAAAGGAAATCCTACCTGACCAACCTAGAGGAACGTCAGGTTCCCTGAGAGTTCTCAGAAGAGGTCGTGGTGTCAAGTTTTCGTAGTTAAGAGGTCACGAGTCGAAAGAAATATCATGTTAAGAGTGTAGGTATATACTGATGACCTTTTTGGTATCACAACTGATCTACCTGGTAACAGCCGTTTCATTACAGAGACGAAAAATTATACGACAGATCCAAACAGTATCGAAAAGAAGGTTCCTCGTTCACAGAAAATTAAAGTACCGACGTCAATTGTAGACGTCATTAAAACCTCGGGTTCTTTTATTTCCGACAGTGACAAAGGTAACAAAGGGGTAGATTAACGGTACTTCATTACCTGGTCTACGGTACTAGAATCAAAACACTTACAACTCAAAATTCGGTCCAAAAAGTGAGAGGAGAAATTGAAAGTAGTTCCTGGACAAATCAAGGAGAAGTGAAAAACGGTATTCCCACCACAGTAGACGTATAGACTCCAATAACTATAAATAGGGTCGTTAGAACTAAAGTCGAACACGAAAGTAGGTCGGAACGTAAAGTGTACTACATGAGACGTATATTCAATTTATTAGTCCCACTGTTATATGTCGGAACTACATCAGAAAAAGTTAAACCTTGGTCGGACGAAAAGGTACAAACCAAGATTAACGAAGAACTGGACGTATGTCTAAAGAGTCCTCCGTCCAGTTCACCAGACCATAAAGGTAGAGAACTTCTCAAAAGGTCAAACAACACTAGATGTCAGTCTTCGAAACCGTATTGGTTATTTCGTCTTCATCTATGAAAAGAGTTTAAGACAACGAAAAAGATACTAGGTTGTCTATAACCGTTAAAATAGATACCGAGGAGACGGAAAAGATTTAGGTCGAACTTGTAGACCTTCAAGTGTCAAGTCCATGACAACTTCGGACTGAACTTCTTAAAACTCGTAAAGAACGATCGGACACTCTACTTACGTTAACACATCATCAAACTTGTAAGAAAACGTAACGGAAAGAAACTATAACTTTACTTTCGACTGAAAAAGGTCGGGACACCGGTGACAACTCAAAAGGTTTACACGACCGTATATCTCACGTAGTGAAAGTGTCGTAGTAGAAAATCCTAAACTTTATCAAGTTGACCTTAAGGTAGTGGAGGTGATCGAAACAAGGATCACTACGAAGGATTCCTGTCGAACTCAAGCGTAAGGTCCTACAGACCGAGATCCACTCACTAGTGTGGTAGCACCAGTACTAATAGGCCCAGTACTTCTAGAAAAAACATGTCAAGAAGACACATAAGAACGGTGGAGAAGAATTATAGAAGACGAAGACAATCTAGGCATGGTAGAGACAGGAAATAACGCGGGTAGAAACGTACTTTACAAGGGAACCATAGAGATTAAAAGAACTTCTCTAGAAATCAGAAAGGGTGTTCTTTGTTATCACGTCGGGACCCCGTCCCAGGACCAAGAAGGAGTTCCCTATTTGTATTATCATAGAAAGTCCAGACGTCTTGATTTTGGGGGTGGTTTCCTTTCTACAAGGTTCTCTTACAGTGTCAAACTATTCGAACTCTTTGAGTAGTCCTCTGGTGGACTCCGGTCCAATTTCCGCACGTCCGGGACGGGTGTGACTGGGAGTAGTCGTTGAGACGGGAACTTGGAAACGATATTTTCTTTCTTTTCTTTCTTTCACTTCAACGAGTCAACACAGGCTGAGAAACTCTAGGATACCTGAAATTGGATGGTCCGAGGAGACAGGTACCCTAAGAGGTCCGTTCTTATGACCTCACCCAACGGTAAATTTGTGAAGTGGTTTAGGAAGTTCCAACCCTGTATCAAAACTCTCCGTACTAGGAGGACACAGGGGGAGGCGGACCGTTTCGTTATTTCTATAAGAAAAGATACATGAGTTTTGAGACGAAGGTTCTAAGTCAAGTCGTGGTCACGAGTTTCCGACTCAAAAGTCGCGGTCAGTCCTTCTTCTTTTATCGGAATTTCTGAGACTTACTCATTGAAACCGTCCTACTACGACCGTCTACGACCTCCCACTTCTTTTCTTTTGTCATAGAGAGTGATCTGACATGTCAGGAACTCCCTCTCTTTGAGACATGTACATTAACAGGGAGTATAATGGATCGTGTCGCGAACGTGTATCATTCTAGAGTCTCCAATAAAAAAATTATTTATCTCCTTTCTACCTTACTAGGAACCGTTTAGGGTATTATAAATATCTGGAATTAAAGATATGGGTATTTTACTTCTAAACAGGGTTTAACAAGGGTATAAAGGTTGAAATTTTAAGGTATTTTCCCGGTACAATAGAAATTTTTAATATCTTATACGATGACAAAACATGTTAAAGAACGTATCCGTCAACAAATTTTACACAACCTTTGTACAAATGTGTTATATTTAGACGTTACCATGTCTATTTTCTTCTGTGAATTTTATCCTTCGGGTACTACGACTGGAGTGTTTATGATCCTTCAGAGTTTATAATTCCCTACTCCAATTTTCGTTTACTTTTTAATAGATTGAGTATCAACTTTCTTTTAAAATAAACACGTCTGTCTTTTGGATATGTCTCAAATTTTTGGTTCTTTTTAAACAACAATAATAAAACAATATAAAAGATAAACGAAAAATTTACACACGGTAAAATAAGTTGGAAAATTTTACTGTGTAAAGGGAAATTTACCCTTTAGAAATAAAGTATCGTTTCTACTCAAAACTACGGGAATTTAATCAAGGAGAGATGTCTTTATCAAAATTTTATAAAATACGAATTGTGTATCGTCTCCTTGTCTAAGATCAAGTGTAAAACCCCCGTACCTTCTGTATGTTTATCTGTTTGTATTTTTGACTTAATAGAGGATCTTACCGTACCGTCTTTTTGTAGGATTTTACCATAGGATTTTTTAGAAAGACTTCGTTCCAAACACGATACTTTTACTTTAATCTTGTTTGTTTTTTAATTGAGAGTCTGAACTTTACTCCAAAAATTTTATTGAAATATTCTTGTCTTACTGAATCGATAGTTCCCTTTGTCAAACTTCTAACGTTCACAGAACTTGAAAGTATCACAAACCCTTTCATCCTACGGTGGGGTCCATCGACGGACGACCCCACCTTGACCCTCCGTCACTCCCCCTTGGTTGATACAGTTTATAGACGGTGTCGATTCATGAAATGTGCGTAGAAGGGTCTACGGTAAGTGTCAGTAAGAAGTGTGTAAACGTGTACTTCTATGACTTCGAGTCATTCAAATTTATGAATGGGGTGGTCCTCCTTTGGATCATGTCCTAGTTTAACTGGACTCAGATTAGAGTATGAAATAGATGGTGTGGACTTACTCGTCACTGAATTTGGGTTTAATTATAAAATATATTTAAATATAGAATTTTTATTAATCTCCTCATCAAATCTTCAAATACCTCAGCCAATTTTAACAAACTTAGACACGAGGTAGTGAACTACCGATACACAGGAACCTGTTTAATTAGAGAGTTTCAAAATCAAAAGAATGGTTGATTTCTATTATATCTTATAAAAAAGTATCTATTTAGTTCTATTATATCGTTAATATAGTATCCCAATAGCATTCCTTATTTCTCTACTTCCAACATGTGCAATACCGTTCATCATTCCCGAGTTCCGTACAATCGTCAATAATGACATAAATAGTTCTCACAGTAGTAACAATTTTGTGAACGTAAAGGGATACGAAAGGTTTGTGATTTGGAAATAGAACCTTATGTGAGTAGTCAAGAATAAGTTGTCCTTTTAAGAATTAAGTATTGAGTTTGAGTCAGGTTCGTGGAGTTAGGAGAGACTAACAGGAGTTAGTTTTGGTACGTTAATTTTTTATTCTGTATTTTTAGTCAAGATAAACGTTAAAGAATTCCTTAGAGGTGTGACAAGAGGTATCACCGACATGATCAAACGTAAGGGTGGTTGTCACATTCTCCCAAGGGAAAAGAGGTGTGGGAGAGGTCGTAAATAACGAACGTCTGAAAACCTAGTGTCGGTAAGACTGACCACACTTCACCATGGAGTGACACCAAAACTAAACGTAAAGAGATTATTACTCACTACAACTCGTAGAAAAGTACACAAACAATCGGTAGCATACAGAAGAAACCTCTTTACAGATAAATCAAGAAACCGGGTAAAAAACTAACCCAACAAATAAAAAGACCTTAACTCGACGTATTCAACGAACATATAAAAACTCGGACATACACTCTGTCGTTTCTCCGTGTCCACACGTCTCACCTGAAAACCTGAGACTCCCTCTCCCTCTCCCTCTCCCACCCTACTAAACCCTCTTACCGTAACTTTGTACATATGATAGTACATTCTTTGCTTAGCGGTCAGATGCAGGCTACGTCCTATATCCTACGAACCCCGACCACTTGCCCCTACTGGGTCTCTCTACAATTGCCCCTCCCTCCACCCTCCCCTCAAATACAAACCCTTGTGTTCATGTGGGCACCACCTAAGTACAGTTACATACCGTTTTGGTTATGTCATAACATTTCATTTTATTTCATTCTTAATTTTAATTTTTATTTCTTTCTGTATTTTTAGTTTTGGGGAGAGTAGATATAAAGATAATCCTAGATACTTTGAAAAACAGTAGAAAAAAAATTATATTTAAATAAATAAAATTAACCTCCAATTAATGAAACGTTATAACATAACCAAAACGGTATGTAGTTGTACATAGGTGGTGTCCATATTTGTACAAGGGGTAGGACTTGGGGGAGGGAGGAGGGAGGGTTTGGTAGGGAGACCCAGTAGAGTCATGTGTTCGGGGTTCGTAGGTCATAGTACGTAACTTGGACCCGACCGCTGAGTAAAGTATATACTATAATATGTACAAAGTTACGGTAAGAGGGCTTAGTAGAGTGGGAGAGGGAGGGGGTGTCTCAGGTTTTCTGACAAGATATGTAGACACAGAGAAAACGACAGAGCGTATGTCCCAATAGTAATGGTAGAAAGATTTACGGTATATATGCGCAATCATATGACATAACCACAAAAAGAAAGACCGAATGAAGTGAAAATAAATACGAGATTGACTTGAAAATTTAACGGTTCAGAAATTAAAATCATGGTTGAAGTCACAAACCGCGAGTCAATTACAGACACACACTTTGTCTACCTTTTTGTCAATTGGTGTGAAAATAATTATCATTTATTATAATTTATTTATCATTTATTAATTTAAATAACTATTTTTAATAATAAGATTTTTTTGATGGTTAGTAGGACAATCGACAGTTTATAAGATAAGTCACAAAAATAAGTTTCTGATAATAGTAATAAGGAATGTTCTTCCATGTTGTATTTGGACCATACCCCTACTTTGATTATGTTCCTAGTCTTTTACTCTCAAAACGATATTCGTCAGACCCACTGGAATTGATTCGACTTAGTGGAGAGAACAGGAATAAGAAACTTAGACACTTTCCTCCGGTAACGTGATTTACTGGAGATGTCAGGGAGGGTTGAGAACCTTGTCCACCACGACCTCAAAGACAACTTTATATGAGTTCATTTATAGATCAGTTCGTGACTCTTACCCTGTGACATCGGACCACACACACAAGAGTCTGGTCTCTACGGATACAGTCTAGGGTACTTAAGTTGTCTATACGGGGTTCGTGCTTTCTCTATAGACACCCAAGCGTGATGTTATCGTACATTTAATAAATGACCACTACAAAGAGAGGAGGTAACTTGGAGTCTCTACCTATATTTGACACCGGAAGAGGAAATTACTACAACGGTGCTTTTTAGTCAGTATGTGTACTCGTTCACGTCTACGTTTCTAGGTCAGGTCACTGGTTGTCGATTGAAGCTTTCACTGACCTTCTCAGTTCTCATTGGACTGTAAAAATAAAAGATTTGAGTGAGTCGGAAACTGAGTGGTAAAAGGGAAGTTCGTAAAATACTATTAAACAGAGTCAGGGACGGAGGGTAATAAGGAGAAAACGACGATCTCAAAGAACAGGAGTTGAGTTCGGGTCGTTTGAGAACTTGACTGTGACAAGATTTATTCTTCTTTAACTTTTCTACCTCAAATAATTAAAGTCACTAAGTCGTAATTGGATTTGAACGGTACTGGGGACGAAATTACCTAAAGTCTAGAACGGTCGAGGATCCAGTCACTGATAAGGATATTTAGTACGTCACCAATGATAATTTAATTTCCTCATACAAGTTTTAACTTCCAAAATGAATCCAAGTCTCACCTTAGGTTCCTATAGCACGTTCATTACTCGGGATTACGCACAGAGTCCGAGTACGTCACTTTTATGTTTTATCTCTATTAGTTCCATAAATTGGTATTCTTGAGAGATATGGCTCTCATAAAAGTAGAAAGTACAATTTCTAAAACAGTGAATAAAATAAAAATTTTACCGAAATAAATTACGATTGTTTTGTAAAAATAAACTGTATCGTTTTATTATCTTTTGGAGGACAGTCAGAACCTCCAACACACAGCCACACACAAACATGTGCGTGTACGTACGCAGAACAAAGACAAATTTATTTATGTCTCGAAACCCTTATTGACCAAATTTTGTTACTTTATTCTTTACACGGATTAGAGTGTTAGTTTTACTTGATTTAATTAATTGACACGATAACTGTATGTTTGTCTAATTTTATTAAAGAAACGGAAACTTTAAGTTGAATAAAAGAGTCGAACAAGTCCTGTAAAATATAGTTAAAGTAATGTAAATTTTGTAGTAAATACATTTCGACGATAAATTTCAATATTACCACCTTAGTCTATAAGAAATAAAAATAAAAAAAAATTCCCTCACGTCAAATAATGTGACCACTAGGGATCCGTCTCAGAGGAGGATCGGTTCCTGGGGTTGGTCAAAAACACTTTTAGAATATATGGGACTCACATTTACGGGTTTGGGTGGAGGGGTTTAAGGGACTTTGATCAGACTTGTTTCCTTTACTTTCAATGTTATTTTCAATAGGACACTAAGTATACGGAAGTCGGAACCATCAATTGTCACGTGTTAATAGTTATCCGGACACCAGTATGGGGTTATTCGTATTATCTTAAATAATAAGATAAACCAATGTCTCTATTGATCCCATAAGAAAATCCGGTGCCTCGTATATCCATGCTCGGGACCCCGAGAAGGTAGGCCCCCAGACCAAAAGGTCAACCATATAACAAAGGTATCTTTGACCCGTATACCGAGTTTCAGGTGTCACACCGGGTTCTACCTCAGGACGAAAGTTCTATCTCGGACAAGACAGACAAAGTAGGAAGTTACCATATCTTAGAATGTATTAAGGACTCCGTTACGGATCTTCCTCGTCGAACACATCCACTAATAAAAATCAAGATCACATAGATAAGGGTGTTACCAACTCACTTACTTTATTTATTACCATTATCTATATAAGTTACCCATTCTCGTACCCATTCTCAGGAAGAATACAAATAAAAAAATTAATTACATAAGTAAAATTAACCTCCGATTAATGAAATGTTATAACATCACCAAAAAAGTATGGAACTGTACTTAGTCGGTACCCACATGTAGGACTTACGGGGAGACTGGAGGGAGGGGTAGGGTAGGGAGACCCAGTAGGGTCACGTGGGCGGGACTCGTGGGACAGAGTATGTAGCTTGGACCTGACCGCTAGATAAAGTGTATGCTATTATATGTAGAAAGTTACGATAAGAGAGTTTAGTAAGGTGGGAGTGGAAGAGGGTGTTCCAGGTTTTCAGATAAAAAATGTAGACACAGAGAAAACGACGGAGTGTATTTCCTGGTGACAATGGTAGAAAGATTTAATAAATATATACATAATTATTTGACATAAGTACAAAAAGAAAAACTGAATGAAGTGAGACATATTATCCGAGGTCAAAGTAGGTGGAGTAATCTTGATTAAGTTTACGTGTGAAAAATTATCAACTCATTATAAGGTAACACATATACAGATGTTGAACGAATAGGTAAGTAAACGGTTACTGTAAATCCAACGAAGGTACAGGACCGATAACATTTGACACGACACTACTTGTAACCTCATGTGCCCAGGGAAAGTTAAGACCAAAGGAACCACACATATACGTCGTCACCCTAACGTAAGGGTGGTTGTCACATCCTCCCAAGGGAAAAGAGGTGTAGGAGAGGTCGTAAATAATAAACGTCTGAAAAACTATCGTCGGTAAGACTGACCACACTCTACCATGGAGTAACACCAAAACTAAACGTAAAGAGACTATTACTCACTACAACTTGTAGAAAAGTACACAAACAAACTCGGTAGACATACAGAAGGAATCTCTTTACGGACAAATCAAGAAACCGGGTAAAAAACTAACCTAGTAAATAAAAAGACCTTAACTCGACATCCTCGACGAACATATAAAAACTCTAATTTAGAAACAGTCAACGAAACAAACGATAATAAAAGATGGTAAGACTTCCGACGTGAAAGTGGAACGAATATCAAAGGAAGTAACACGTTTTCGAAATTCAAATTAATCCAGGACAAATAAATAAAAACGAAAATAAAGGTAATGAGACCCTCCACCCAGTATCGTTTAGGACGACACCAAATACAGCCTCTCACAAAACGGATACAAAAGGATATCAAAATATCAAAGACCAGAATGTAACTCTAGAAATTAGGTGAAACTCAAATAAAAACTTATATCACAATCTTTTACAAGATCAAAGTAAGAAAGTGTTCACCAACTGGTCAAAAGGGTCGTGGTGAACAATTTCTCAAATAGACAAGAGGTAACATATGAGAACGGAGGAGGAAACAGTTTCTATTCCACAAGTATCCACACACCTAAATAGAGACCCGAAAGATCAAACAAGGTAACTGGATATAAAGACAGAAACACGGTCATGGTATGACAGAACTACTGACACTGAAACATCATCTCGGACTTCAGTCCGTCCAACTAAGGAGGTCAAGGTAAGAAGAAAGAGTTCTAACGAAACCGATAAGCTCCAAAAAACATAAAGGTATGTTTAACACTTCAAAAAACAAGATCTAGAGACTTTTTATGGTAACCATCGAAATATTCCTAACGTAACTTAGATATCTAACGAAACCCATCATATGAATAAAAGTGATATAAGAAGAATAGGTACTTGTATCACATAAAGAGGTAGATAAACACAGTGGAAACTAAAGAAAGTAGTCACAAAATATCAAAAGATATATATCCAGAAAACAAAGAAATCCATCTAAATAAGGATTCATAAAATAAGAAAAGTAACGTCACTACTTACTTTAACAAAGGAATTAAAGAGAAAGACAAAAGAGTAACAATAACATATCCTTACGTTCCCTAAAGACATACAACTAAAAAATAGGACGTTGAAATGATATAAGTAACTAATCGAGATCATTAACCACTTTAGAAATCCCAAAAGATACATCTCCTAGTACAGTAGACGTTTGTCACTCTCAAAATGAAGAAAAGGTTAGACCTAAGGAAAACAAAGAAAAAGAAGAAACTAACGATACGGATTTTGAAGGTTTACCCGTGGGAACAGAATAAGGACTGAAATCCCCTTTACGAAAGTTAAAAAGTGGTAACTCCTGTTATAAACGACACCCAAATAGTATATACCGAAAATAATGTAACTCCATACAAGGAAGAAACGGACGAAAGACCTCCCAAAAAATAGTATTTACCTACCACTTAAAGCAGTTTCTGAAAGAGACATAGATAACTCTAATAGTATACCAAAAATAGAAAGTTAAACAATTACACCACATATTGTAACAAACCAAACGTTTACAACTTATTAGTATATAAGAAATTTAGAGTCAAGGTGCTATGTTTCACTAGTACTTGGATACATTCCAGTATCGATACTGGTGTATCGATAGGTACATTCAATTCTAAATTATAGTAGTAGATATCTTATTCCTACTGTTATATACGAAATCTCTAACAACTCCTAATTTACTCTACTATATGTATTTTATACATCCTATCATTGACAAAATATTGACTGTAAATTATTTCATATAAATAATAACCGTTATTATTGTTGGTAATCTAGTGACTCCCATCTCTCGTATTTGATAAAATAAATGTCGATATAAAGATCACGAAGATCACGAACCGGTATTATCTATGAGTCATAAATGACTAAACTTACTTAATTTTTTTAAGTAACTTAACTACTTACTTAATTGTATACTTTATATTATCTCTAGACTCCTTCTAAAAGGATAAAAGTAGTTCTCCTAACATTTCTAGAACAATGTACCCTGTACCTGGGGAACTTTTATTATAACCCAACCGGTTTTTCAAGTAACTTCAGGGGAGGGTTGTGGGGGGGGTGGGGGGGCGTTTGCGAGAATGTCTTTTCGGGTTCGTTTGGAAAACCGGTTGGGTTATATTAGAAATCAGTTATATCTGTTTTATGTCTATAGATCCGGTTTCAAATGTTTAGAAGATTAAAGTCAATTACCAATTTTATACATAATAAAAGAAATGACTGTAAAGTCAAAGGTTTTAGGGAAATAACTCAGTAACAGTCTCCTACGATCGTATAAAGTCTTTCTGTAGACTGAATAAGATCTTTAGGAAAACTGAGACACTACGGACTGTCTCGAAGTCATCAACGATAAGTGTTTCTTTTGTTAGCACTACAATTTTATTCTCACGTATATTCTTTCATCTTCGTCATAAAACACAACAGTTAATGTGGAACTCAAGAATACCGTTCCTGAAAAAATACTATTACTTTTTGTTACGGTCTCATGTTATTCTTCACTATACAGTAATGTGTGTGTCTGGTTTATTTGATAAAAGGTAAAAACTTATCTTAGGACAAGAGATCGCTAAAAAGATAAAGATATCACGACATCCTCCATCTCATAAGGTTGGTATGACTAGAGTAATTTTAAAATAGTACAGTAACAAGGTCAAAGAATTCAGATTAAGGGTGAAGAAAACAAAGGATCCAGTCCAAAAATATCAAATTAATACGAGTTGTACAGTTTGACACCGGTTGACATTCGAAATGTCTCAAACTTAATATCAGGTTCAAAAAGGTAACGTGTATGTACGTTTTAGGTCTGGTAGATCTAAAGGTGGTATAACTAATAACAAAATTGAAAGTGGTAGTTAACGTTAGACACAGAAAGTCTGTACAAATAAAAATTGTGACATTCTTAATCTAAATAAAAAATACCTAATTTTATTAAAGATAGTGATAACAGAAGTTAATCATCAAAGTCCCAAGTATTAAGTTTCTCAAAGACTGAGGTTTCGTACCTCGTTTCAATTTTTTCCAAGATGAAACTTCTTTGAACCGTATATTTTAACAAAAAGAAGTTTTAATTAAAACCGTCCATTATTAAAAGGAATGTTAATTTAAAAAGAATATTTATTTTCTATTATTCGTATAAGAGAAAGTATCGTTTAGGTGAATCAGATAACTTTTATGATGGATACTTCGAACTAAACACGTATATAGAAATTATCCTTTTTCAGAGTATTTGTTCTAGATTAAATACACGGTAGTCTTATTTATGACTCGATACACCTCATTAAACTTTCCGTGATTATACAGAACGAACTTTTATAAGACAGAAAGGGTACACGGGTAAGGGTCTGGAATGTGTCATATACTTTTAAAAGGTAAGGAAATATAATGTGAATTTTATATTTCTTCCGTAAAGTATGACTATACGGTTTGATTCTATTACTAAAATTTTTCTTTGTCAGAGTGTATATACTACTTCTATATTTTCAACTCTACACATCTCTGACGTCTTATAAAAATCCTTTCTTAAATATACCTGTTTCGATTAGATTTAAGGATTCGAGGTCGATAATAGGAGTGAGTGTGTTCAGATTTTCCTGACAAATCTTTCGTACTATACACAGAGACCGTCGACTCTAAGTCACCCGTTCGTATTTGAGAGAGAGCTTTTTAGATGGACGATTCTCCACCGACCGACAAAGGACTACTAACTGTCTTCTCTATTGACTTAAGATTATAAACTTGTAACAGACACCGGGTCTATATTTACAGAATGTTTCCTTTTTTCCAGACCCCAGTAGAAGCAAAAACAAATTCTAGTAAAACAGGTGACCATTTATCTCGATTCAACTCTCCTCAATATATTTGACGATCTAAACTCTTATTCGTCAGTCGACTTCCTCTTCTTAGTAAGTGTAGTTCACTTAACTCCACTTTACCCTTAGAAGTTCCCTGAGTACTTTAGTGACCACGGTCTAAGAAAAAAAAAAGGTAAAAGGGGAGGACTGGGTGAGTGATGGGAAAAAGTAGTGTGAGAGATTTGAGTGTCAAGTCTAATATGTTTCTACGAGGGAACAAGGGACGTAAGTCCACTCAAACCGGTTGTCCTCATTGTCTTTCCACCCTCCTCTTATTCCAACCCCACGAAGAAAAGATCAACGATAAGACTCCCCGACGATATTCGACCGACACAGGGAGGGGACTTCTGTGTCGAGGATAGTCCGTCGAAGAAGTGTGTGTTCCACTCCTTCTGTGAGTGTCGGGACAGAGGTCACTCAAAGAGAGGTAGAGGGACGGAAGAGCCGGGAGGGATCGTCTTCCACTTAAGAGTCCCTTCACGACTTCTCGGGAGTCAAATCCCTTCTTCCTTATCCTTCGGGAAGATACTGGTCGAGGTCAGGGAACAGATCAAAACAGTCGAGACAAAGAGGATTTTCCCTACTTTCCTTTCACTTTTAGGTGTCGTTGTCGTGTTTTCATCCATCCACGACCACCGTTTTCTATAAGAGTCAGATGAGTCGTTCTAAATTTTACTTTACTTTATCGTAAACTGGATACCGTACACATTTTCTATGAACATGAGGGTAGAGGAAAGTTTTTACGTTGGCTCACTCGGCAGGAATTCACTCACTAAGAAGACGTCTGTTAATTCCGTGTTCTCTAAAGTTCCAGAAAGTCATTTGAAATTAATTACGATAGTTTGTCTCGGATCCTTTGTGGGTGTATAAACTTTCCGTTTTGATTTATGTCAGATAAGTTTTTGTTCTGATATTTTATTGGTAAAGTTTACACGAATACTTAGGCTTCGTCAATGACAGTAAAATGGCAGAAGTCCTCTACAAATGTAGTGATGAGTAAAATTCAAACGTTTCGTTTTGATTCATTGTGGAAACGAAGTAATAAATCGCGACTTGTTTTGAGTCATGTAAATTGAATTATTTACTGTAGAAGATAAAACCAAACCTCCCCAAGTCTCAGAATTTACAATCCAAAAACAAATTACTGGTGACGGGAGAAGGGTTCCCAGTTTAAAGGAGGAGTGACTCTGACACGCTTGACCGGAGTGGTCACCACCTCTACCTGTAGACCCCTCAGTATTTGGTTCGGAGAGACTCGACCCCACTAAACCTGCGTCACGATATATAGTCAAGGTCTACAGTCCGTTCTAACTATTTCGTCGTGTTTCGAGGGCTACTTCGTGTCAACTCAACGTCCTCTAACGACACTACTATTCACGGTCTTGTTTGGTATTTAAGACCTGCGTCTTAATCCTTACCGGACATTTGTCGTTTATTACCCACAGATTTAACTTTTACTTTGATAGACAACGGACATTATAAAGAACGTGAGACCGAATCCTTCGACCCGGCCACTCTCTGTCCGTACTAGGAAAAGTTACAGACGGTAATCTTTCGGCTCCTATAATTGAGGAGGAAGGTACTTGGAGTCCTTTGTCTTACTTTACTTGATCGATCTTTAGTGCCCCGTATTTTATGTCTAAATTGTGATACGTCGTTCTTGTAATGTCCAATTGTTTTGACTCTTTGTGCTTATAACGTCAATTTCTTGGTGGTATCGTTCGTGATTTCCTTTCGCGAGTTTATTAAATGGACTCAGTGAGAGAGAGAGTGTGCGTGTGTATGTATATACATACACATACTTCTGTATATATTTACTTTAATGAAAAGACATGGACTATCATTCCTTTACAGTCAGTTAAATCACGTTTAAAACTAATATGTTGTTAAAATTTCTACGTCTTCTATCTCCTAGGTCCTATTGACGTCTATGTATGATAACTTCGCCGATACTGAACTTCCTTAAAAAATCGGTGAAGTAATTTATCCCTTCTTAGTACACATTATTCGTGGAAAAATCAAGTCACCCTATTAAATATTTATCATATGGTCCACCACGATAAGTTTCGTAAAACTGTTCGTCCCCACGTCCCGGTCCGTATCCGTCCGTTGTTAGTCCCCGGTCCTCGTCGTACACCCATTGACAACGAATGACCATAATCTCAGAGATGTATGAATTCAGTAGTCACAAGACCATCCCCGTCCTACGACTTACAATCGAACCGTTGTGAACGACGACTTCTCCACTTCCTCTTTTCTATAACTGTGTGTCGTTAATGTTCCGTATTGACCACTGAGAGTATTAGTAACACGGAGCTAATCCTCCGTAGAGATGGACTTTTTTCACAAGGGATAGAGGTGGAGGTAGAGAGATGACCTGTCTTTAAAAGTTCAATTTCTCTTTCATTCGATTCCCTGTTCTTATAATAAAAACTTAATTGTTCATTTTAGTACTGGTTATAAAACGTCTCACGTACCTTCTCATCGTTTCCGATTTTTTATGGTTATTATATTGTTGTTATTACAGTTTACAATTATCAAACGAACATTGCATGGTTCGTGACCTATTAGTGACAGACGAAAACCCTTTTCGTTTTCGTTCGTCCGAGTCTCCTTACGTGACAAGCAGTACTTGCACCTCGACGTAACACTATATCGGTCTGAATCCTGTGTCCATACAGACTGAGGACTCCAAAATTGATGATACAATAAAAGAGGGTATAACGATTTGTGAACCAAGATCTTTACCTGGAATTCAATAATCTAATCGTCTATAATTGACTTTTCTTGTGGACATGTTTCTCATTATGAGATCGTTTCTTATATAAACTGTTCTCATCACACTCCGTGTTTTCTCGTGGTAATCCGTTACTTTTTTCCTGTGTTAGGGTATGTCTTGTATTCGAGCCCCCGTCTCTCTACACTCGACTTATAGTTTCTTGGTGACTTTTCAATATATAAAACATTATATGGTATCACTATGTTACTTGTATATATATATAAAAAAAAGGAATTATTTTGAACTTAGTTTCCTGTAGGACAGATTTTGAAGACTGGAAAGGTGGGTCTGAACCTGAAGAAGTCGTGGTAGGTACTTCTCGGTACGGGACCTTTACGTCTCTTTGATGTCGAGAAGGAGAAAGTCAATTATCGAGTAGTTTCGGAAAATAAATATGACGACCTTAGGTGAGTGAAAATAGAAGTGATGGTGATAATGGTATTAGGAAATTACGGATATGATGACAAGTCAAGTCAAGTCAAGTCAGCAAGTCGGCACAGGCTGAGAAACGCTGGGATACTTGACGTCGTGTGGTCCGGAGGGACAGGTAGTGGTTGAGGGTCTCAAGAGTCTAAGTTCAGGTAAAGAGATTGACCAGATGGATATTGAAAGTGGGAGAGTCGGAGAATCGGTTACGTAAGAGTTTAAGCTTCTACCACACTAAAACTTTCTTTAGTTAGTCTTTAGGGGAAGTACAGTGTAGGGGATGAAATTTTGGGTAGTTACCAAAGAGAAATTTTCTATTGTCCCTGGGTTGTGAGATGTAGGATTTCGAGGATTTCAAAATATACAATTTCAGTAAACTGGAGACGGATTGGTAGAGAGGTCGAACCAGAGTTCAGTGGAGAAATGTAAATACAAGGTTAGTAATATCGAAAGGTCTACAACTTTGTACAGTAAAGGAGGGAGAGGTGTCCCGAGTCAGGAACGACAAAAGAGTTGAGTTTTAAGAGAAGGGTATGGGTGAATGACATAAGTCTAGGACCCATAAAGGATGAGTAGGAACTCTAGAGTCAAGGTTACGACGAAGACGGTCTTTCGGAAGGTTCTGAGTTTTGTGAGTCTCTACGAACAATGTTGAATATTAATATTTAAGAAAAACAGTCATTAAATAATTACAGGTAGAAAGGGTTATTCATCTGCCCTTTATGATCCTCCCGTTTTCTGACTTAAAGACGAGTGGTAGAAAAGGTCATGGATCATATACGGACTGTGAATATTACACTTTAATAATAATGACTTATTCGAGTACTTAAACCTCTTCCTTTACCGTTTGGTGAGGTCATAAGAAGGGACCTCTTAGGATACCTGTCTCCTTGGAACGTCCGACATCAGGTACCCCAGCGTTCTCAGCCTGTGCTGACTCACTGAAAGTGATGACTGATGATTCGATTACTTAATTGGTATATAAATATTCCTATAATCCATAAAAATAATTATATTCTTATAACCATGACATACATACATTCCCTTCTGGTTCGACTAGTCACCATTTCTTTGACGGACATTACGTCCTCTATACCCAAGTTGGGGTCCCAGTCCTTCTAAAGAACCTCTTCCTTTACCGTTGGGTTAGGTCATTAGAACAGACCCTTTAGAGTACTTGTCTCCTCGGATAGACCGATATCAGGTGCCCCAGTGTTTTCTCATCCTGTACCGAATCACTGATTTGGTGTCTATACAGTGGGGTTATAAGAATATTTTTATTTATACGATGGTACACATTTAGTCGATTACCCTTGGACGACATATTGTATCGAACCACGAGACACCACTAGATCTCCACACGCTACCCCGTCCCCTCCGAGTTCTCTCTCTCTTATGTGTGTGTGTGTGTGTGTGTGTGTGTGTGTGTATATACCGAGTAAGTGGAGTAAAATGTCGAACAAGTGAAGTGGCATGCTATCATTGATTGTGTTATAACATTTCGTTGATATGACGTAACAAAATTTTTTACTCAATGATGATTTTGATTTAAATTTTTATATGACTCTGACTCACCTGGAATAATGTTAATTATAAAATAATGGACTCATTAGCCATGAGACACTTTATGTTATAGAATGGTTACAAACAAAGTTATATGTTCCGGATGTAAAATGTAAAGAGGTGATTCAAATTAAGCATGTCGACGTATATATTTTCTAAAGTGCTCCTTCCACCGTACGGTATACCTTCTTTTTGTTATGAAGATTTCCTGATAAAACACTCCATTAAGATTTTCTGACCGTTACAATACAAATTTTTAATAGTTAATACTACTCTGTAAATGGAGAAATAAAATGGTCAACGGACACATCGAAACTTTTGGTTTACGACTGAATTTTAGAACAAAAGATTTTGTATATATATAATATTTTAATATAAAATATAATATATATAATATAACACATACCTTTCACTTTCAGTAAGTCAGTACACGTTCAGAAACACTGGGGTACCTGATATGTAAGGTACCTTAAGAGGTCCGGTCTTATGACCTCACCCATCAGAAAGGGAAAAGGTCCCCTAGAAGGGTTTGGTCCCTAGTTTGGGTCCAGAGGACGTAACGTCCTCGGTGTCCCCTTCAGGTTCTGTGAAATTATATATATATTGGAGGAAATTGTAAATCGAACATTAATAAAAAAGACTTTTATACATTAAATGTAAACAAAACCAGAACCCCAAATTTTCCATCGACTTTAGTTGATATTAAATATTTATAACAGTACTACGGATAATTATAAGAAGTATAACGTAATGAAAATTAAACATTGGGTCATAGTAATTAAGTATATTTCGTATTAAAATTCAAGATTCACAAGGTCTCGTGACAAAGAGTTTGAAGTCCCAAGTATTCTTAATGGACACCTAGAACAATTTCACACCGAAGACTAAGAAATCCAGAAGTACCTCGGATTTTAAAACGCAATGATTGTTCGAGGGACCACTATGACTATGTCGTTCAGATACTTCGTATGAAACTCATCGTTCCTATTTCTTATTTAGTTAATGACTATTGATTTAGGGTATAACGAGTCTGTGGGTTTAAAAGACAAGAAAAGAAAAACGGAGCATAAGACCGTGTTTTAGTATATGTTAGTGGAATTACAATAGTTACAGTTTTTAGTTAGTGGTGGACCGTGAGAGAGTGGACAAAGACTTTATAGTTTTTTTAGATAAGATCTTATCATCGATATTATAATCCCTTTTAGTACCTTCTATAATACTCCTCATTAACATGGTAAGATTTTGTTTACAGATTTCCAACGGATCAGTGTCCTCGTCCTCAAACGGATTTTAGATAGGATAAATCCATAAGTAGAAAAAATGTTCAAGTGTTCTCACAATTTCCCAAAAGATTAATAACTAAAAGTGATTATTTGTCTTATACCTTAAAATCAATCATATATGTCTTTAGTTCTAACGGCCCTCTTTATAGTTATTGGAGTCTATACGTCTACTGTGGTGGGAATACCGTCTTTCTCTTCTTGATTTCTCGGAGAACTACTTTCACTTTCTCCTCTCACTTTACAACCGAATTTCGAGTTGTAAGTCTTTTGTTTCTAGTACCGTTCACCAAGGTAGTGAAGTACCGTTTATCTACTCTTTTATTATCTCCTTTGTCACTGTCTGAAATAAAGACCCAGGAGGTTTTAGTGACGTCTACCACTGACGTCGCTACTTTAATTTTCTGTGAATGAGGAACTTCCTTTCAATACTGGTTGGATCTGTCGTATAATTATTCGTCTCTGCAATGAAACAGTTTTTCCAGACCGATCAGTTTTAATACCAAAAAGGTCATCAGTACATATCTACACTCTCAACCTGATGTTTCTTTCGACTCGGGGTGGCTTAACTACGAAAACTTGACACCACAACCTCTTCTGAGAACTCTCAGGGAACCTGACGTTCCTCTAGGTTGGTCAGGTAGGATTTCCTCTAGTCAGGACCTACAAGTAACCTTCCTGACTACGACTTCGACTTTGAGGTTATGAAACCGGTGGACTACGTTTCTCCACTGAGTAACCTTTTCTGGGACTACGACCCTCCCTAACCCCCGTCCTCTTCTTCCCCTGCTGTCTTCTACTCTACCGACCTACCGTAGTGGTTGAGTTACGTGTATTCGTACCCACTTGGGGCTCTCAACCATACCTGTCACTCCGGACCGTACGACGTTAAGTACCCCAGTGTTTCTCAGCCTGCACTGACTCACTGACTTAACTTGACTTGACTTGACTTTACCTAGATCTTTTATACTATTCACATCAGTCTCTTTCTGTTTACAATATGCTATAGTAATGTACAACTAAGATTTTTTTTATTATGTTTACTCAGATATTTGTTTTATCTTTGTCTGATTGTCTGTATCTTTTGTCTGAATTCCAACGACTTTCTCTCACCCCGTCCCTATTTAATACCCATACCCTAATTATCCGTGTTTGATATGTATTTTACCTATCCGTTGTCCGTAAATGACACATCGTATTCCTCGATATCAATTATTGAACATTATTGGTTATTATCTTCTATGAGACTTTTTTTTAGTGAAAAATTAACTTAAGAGTTGAAAGTAAGGATGTCTATAAAAAAGTGTCAACAAGAAAACAACCAGATAAAAAAACGGATATAGTATGAATTAAAGTGGTTGATTATCTAGATTTAGAAAAGTTATAAAAAACCTCCTTTAAAAAGAATATTACCTTTTATTAGACTTTATATATATGTATGTATATATATATTTTATATTTTGACTTAGTTAGAAGACATGTGAATTTTGATTGTGTTGTAACATTTAGTTGATATGAAGTCAAAGTTTTTTCTTGATCTTTTTCAATAGATTAACAGTTTATAGATAGTAGATGGTCCTTGACAACATAAAAGACATACACATAGAATAGATGAAGTAATCGGTGAGACTCCATCTTATACTAATAAATGTAACATTCCTTCTCCTTTATCTTGGTTCATGTAATTCTTTTAATATTGACCATTTCAGTAATAAAAAACGATATATAGTATATAAAATTTACTCGGACCACCCGACGTCAGGTACCCCAGTGCTTCTCAGCCTGTGCTGACTCGTTGAAGGGAAAGTGAAAAGTGAAAGTACGTAACCTCTTCCTTTACCGTTGGGTGAGGTCACAAGAACGGACCTCTTAGGGTCCCTGCCCCCTCGGACCACCCGACGGCAGATACCCCAGTGTGTCTCAGCCTGTGCTGACTTCACTGAATCGTCGTCGTCGTCCCAAACTTTTAAAAAATAATCTCGTAGGAAACTTGAAAACGACAATAAATGTATGAATAATTTGTCCGAGTACTGTAGACCGAGACGGAACAACTACACAGTCATGTTGTTATAAACGTTGATGTATTTGTCGTGAAGATAAATAAGGGACGTAATCTTAGTGTAAAGACTGGAAAGGGGGAATGACCTCAATATAGTTCGAATCAAAGAGTGTTTGTAATTAGTGTCTAAGTCATTATGTGTTCGTTTAAACCTTAAAACTCAGTAATTTCTAGTTTCACAGGGTGAGTGGAAGACAACTCCGTTGATAAATTAACGTCCGATCATGTAAAAATATGGTTTGTAAATTATAGTTTAATGGACCGGTCTTTATCTGGGACTTTTTAGACCAATTTCGTTTTAATTCAGTACCGAATCTTCCCACGTCTCTATTGTGTCATTTTCTTGGTCTTTACATCTTTTGTGAGTCGTTTTAAGATTAATTTCCACAGTTAAAAATTCGGAATTTGTTTATGAGGAATGAACTTATTCAACCCCTTTACAGTACCTAGTTTTGGTTCATATTTTGTCGTCAAACTTTCTGGTTCATTTATAATTGTTACTTACTTACTTACTTTATTCGGAACTTTCACTTTCACTTAAACGAGTCAGCACAGGTTGAGAAACGCTGGGGTACCTGATGTCGGATAGTCCGAGGAGGTAGGTACCCTAAAAGGTGTGTTTCCGAAGACTCCGGCACTCGGTAGACGACTTCTTTTTGACTAGGGTAGTCATGCTATCTCGGTAGTGAGACGTTGTCATAGTTACGAAGTCGATCAGGTGTGTCCGAGACCCGAGTAATAGTAAAAAATAATAAGAGTAGTAATAATGAAAGAACATAAAGGATATTGATAAGAAACCCAAATCTTAGACAATAGTGTTAATGTTCCTTCTTTGGTGACCCTAATCACTTTTCGAATACTTAAATAAAGAATGACATATTGTTTCTGTTCTTTGAGTTAAACTACTGGTGTTTCACAGAGTTCATTAACACAGCAGACATAAGTTTCACAAATAAGGGTTAAGGAGTCTGGATGTGTTTCAGGATGGTGTCTCCTCCGTATAAAGAACTTCGACCTTTTATTAAATTTATATAGTGGAGTATGAATATACCACCGTTTTATGAAAATCAATCCACTACGGATACACACCAATTTAATACCAAGGGTCCTACTGTTAGTAAGTAAATGTGGTGTGTTCGTCGGGGCGTTTCTATGTCAAGTGACGGAGTTACCTAAGCCGTTATTTTTCCTTGTGTAAATTTATGACTTCGGTAACACGTACTTATTTACCGTTTTATTTCCTTTGGGAAATTCACGAAAGGTCGGCAAATTGGGTCTTGGTAAGTTAAAGGGAAATAAACAAGGAGAATTATTGAAAAAAGGGATCCATTCCGATCCTCTCGTATCGTGGTAGCACTGGAACTCAAACCATATTTCGTTCATTGTATATAACTGTGACATCTATCGAGACGTACACTGTTTCTTTCTAAAAGGACAAAGATTTCCTCTAAACAAAAAAGAAAAGAAATTCCCTTTTGGTTTGGTTCTAAACCTTGATTCAAAGACACAACAGGAATGGACTCCGGAGTCTAATAAACAATAAGTCATTGATTCAGTACAGGTTGAGAAACTCTGGGGTACCTGACGTCGTGTAGTCCAAAGGGACAGAAAATGATAGAGTACCCCAAACGAGTTTGAGTACAGGCGACTCAACCAATAACATCAAGTCAAACCTCTCTACCCCGTCCCACTAGGAACCAAATAAAAGTAGTGAGATGTTTAATTCAATTCGAGTCCCTCATTCCTTTCATTCGATTCTACTTTTATTTGTTAATAAACGTGTACAATTGGAAGTGTTATTAAAATATGAATGATGGAGTAAATTGTGGAGGGGAGTTAAAATATTACAGTTGTTTGGTCCATAGTCTTGGGAACATTTAATAATATCTAAGTAAGTCTATTCATGCATCTAAATGGAAACTAGATGTAGAATGGTGTTCTGATAATTGTGAAATAAATAATGGATGTAAGAAGAACTGTAAACCATTAATCGAATCGTCTCTGTTTGATAGGCGAACGTCTAACCTTGAAATTTTTTAATAAATATAGAGGTAACAGTTTATTATTAACTTCAAACATATTTTTATTTTTGAATTTAAATTTTTCAATTATAATTTTTATTAATTTCGAATCTTTATGGTTTAGATTAAATCGATCTTGTATAATAAATCAGAGGAGATTCAAAAGTGTGGACATTTTTGTATGTCTTTTTCAACTTTTGATTATTGTTATAACTATTGACATAGATCTATGTCTTTTTTTACACTTTACCATATTATTACGTACAAATCCTATATTATTACTTTCAAGATTAAGTAACATTTATATTGATAAAGTCCAATCGTTTCGTAACGGATGGGTTAAATCTTAAACGAACATTACGTCGAACATTACGTCGTCTGGACCCAAACTGGGGACCCAACCCTTCTTGTGGACCTCTCCCCTTACCGTTGGGTGAGGTCATAAGAACGGATCTCTTAAAGTACCTGTCTCCTCGAACCGACCGATGTCAGACACCCCAACGTTTGTCAGTCTGTCCTGACTCACTCATTGTGAAAGTGAAAGTTTGACGATTTTTTTTTTTTTTAGGATATGTAGTTCTTGAATTATCGGAATTTTCTTACTTTGGTCTTGGGAAAGATTGTGGGAAGTGTTTTTATTTGAGTTTTACCTAATTTCTAGATTTACATTCTGGTCTTCGATAATTTGAGGATCTCCTCTTGTATCCGTTTTGTGAGAGGCTGTATTTAGTGTCGTCCTAGGAGATACTAGGTGGGGGTCTTATGACCTTTATTTTCGTTTTTATTTGTTTACCCTAGATTAATTTTAATTTTCGAAGACGTGTTGTTTCCTTTTATATTCGTTCCACTTTTCTGTCGGAAGACTTACCCTCTTTTATTATCGTTTACTCCGTTGACTGTTTGTCGATTAGAGTTTTTATATGTTCGTTGAATACGTCGAGTTAAGGTCTTTTTATTTACTGGGTTAGTTTTTTGTCCAGTTTCTTGATTTATCTGTAAAGAGGTTTCTTCTGTATGCCTACCGATTGTTTGTGTACTTTTCTACGAGTTGTAGTGAGTAATAATCTCTTTACGTTTAGTTCTGGTGTTACTCCATGGTGAAGTTTGGTCAGTCTTACCGACGCTAGGTTTTCAGATGTTTGTTATTTACGACCTCTCCCACACCTCTTTTCCCTTGGGAGGATGTGACATCCACCCTTACGTTTGATCATATCGGTGATACCTCTTGTCACACCTCTAAGGAATTTTTTGACGTTTATCTTGACGGAATACTGGGTCGTTAGGGTGAAGACCCGTATGTGTGGCTCCTTTGGTCTTAACTTTCTCTGTGTACATGGGGTTACAAGTAGCGTCGTGACAAATATTATCGGTCCTGTACCTTTGTTGGATCTACAGGTAGTCGTCTACTTACCTATTCTTTCGACACCATGTATATGTGTTACCTCATAATGAGTCGGCAATTTTTCTTAAGTAAACTTAGTCAAGACTACTCTACCTACTTTGACCTCGGTTAATATGTCTCACTTCATTCGGTCTTTCTTTTTGTGGTTATGTCATATGATTGTGTATATATGCCTTAAATCTTTCTACCATTACTATTGGGACATACGTTCTGTCGTTTTCTCTGTGTCTACATTTCTTGTCTTAAAACCTGAGACACCCTCTCCCTCTCCCACCCTACTAAACCCTTTTACCGTAACTTTGTACATATGATAGTACATTCTTTACTTATCGATCAGATCCAAGCTATGTCCTATGTCCTACGAACCCCGACCACGTGACACTACTGGGTCTCTCTACTATACCCCTCCCACCACTCTCACCCCAAGTCCCAACCCTTGAGTACATGTGGACACCATCTAAGTACAGCTACATACCGTTTTGGTTATGTCATAACATTTCATTTTTTTTAATTTTTTCCTTTTTTTTTTCTGTTTGGGGTTATTGGAGAGATGGAACACGGTCTTCAGTCTGGACGAATACAAATATAGATATTTGACTCAATATCCACTACTGTTGGTTTTTATTCTTCTGTGTCACAAAAACAAAAACAAAAACAAAATGAAATAAAATGAAATGTTATGACATAACCAAAACGGTATGTAGTTGTGTGTCACCAGAATTTACACTATCCATTAAATTCTAAGTTCCTCCATATACTATATTTTTAAACTGAGGTCTATTTTAGAATTCACCACTTTAGTTTATAAGTTTATGACATAAACCCTTAACTTAAACATAAGTCGATGTAATTTTATTTTTTTAATTTTTATGTTTATTTTTTTCTTATTCGAATTTCTGTAAGATTCTATTTGTTTTCGATTCTCTTATAATGATCTACAGTGTGATATCCTTTATGATTTGTTTCCAGAAATTCATTTTAACTTAGTAGTCATAACACTCACCATGTCTCATGTTATAATCCACCTTTTATAAGTATATTTATTGAACTTTATTTTTCCACAAATCCTCTTAATCTAAATACTTACACTTCTCTACTCATTATTGAATCGGGTACATACGTCGAATATATAAGGAGAAAGTACATATGTGTTATCACTATTTACAAAATTTTTATACGATTTAATGAGTTTTGTCGAGAAAGTTATTTATATTGTAGTTTTCGTATTCATTATATGCTTCGGAAATAGTATTGAATAAACCGTCATAAACAATAGAAAGAATCACATACATCCAACTACATAGAATGATCGGTAACTTAATATCCAAACTATTTTGTCTCTTTATGAAATTTTTAATTTTGACTTCTTATCTTTCTCTTTAGATTCTTGTTACGAAACGTATTTTTTTTCACTCTCTGTTTATAAACTCTATAAATCGATAGTCTTTTACCTTTATTTCTGATTTCGTTGTTTACCCTATTTAGTTTATTCCGTTCAAAGGTTTCAAGGTTTATTTAAAAATTCAGAAATAATTTTAAAGACCTTTTTATATTATGTTAAAACAGTACTTTTGTATTTGTTAGTAGTTCTTTGATTTTGGTATGTTTTTAACTTACTTACTTCTATTAAAATTCAATAGAGGTTATTTCAAAGGTACTAAATTGAATAAGGAAATATCTAAATGTGTAATTGAAAATGTTTAAGATACGATATATTAGGAATCCAAGACTTAAAGAAATTCTTATATTTTTTAAACCTTTAAAAATTTTAGGACATTGTAATATGTATTAATACAGATACGTTAAAATTTTAAAGTTATTTCGTCTAACGTAATACTTTTTTTATACTGGTTTGACTGAATTCTGTTAGACTTATCCGATTAATCACTTCATCGGTTTTATAAAACTTTACTAAAGTTTATCTGAAATTCGAGACTTCCAATTACCCACTCAAGAAAATGATTTGAAAATTTCTTATTATTGAAAAATTTTCGAGAGTATATAATGTTTAAAGATGTCTTGTTTCTTTTTACCACCTAAGAGTTACTTAAAATGAACGATCATATACGAATTCTGTTACGTTTCTCAACTAAGTAACCTTTTCTGGAACTACGACCCTTTCTAACTCCCGTCCTCCTTTTGCCTCACTGTCTCCTACTCTACCAACCTACCTATACTCAAACTCGTTTGAGGTCCTCTATCACTTCCTATCCCTTCGGACCACACGACATCAGGTACCCCAGTGTCTCAACCTGTACGGAATCACTGATTTGTTGTTGTATTATTTGAATTCTTTTAAAATTTTTCATCTAGAGTAGACACTTTTGTCCACATTTTTATAAGGATTTATTTTATATTATTACAAAGTGTGTAAGTTTTCTTAATTCTGACTCTACCGAGGTGATCACTTAAGATGGTTTTAAAAATTCATTATGATTAGTATATGTCATGTCTTAGAAAGTTTGTATATCTTACTTATAAGAGATTGAGTAAATACTACAGTTGTGTTGGGATTATAATTTGGTGTGTTCGGTTAAAGGTAGTTTTAATATGGACGTTTTTAAAAATCGTTTGACAATCGTTTAGTATAAATGGTGATATATTTTCCCTATTATATGGAATCGGTTCATTTGAAATAGAGTTCTTACGTTCTAAATTATAATTCTTCAGTGATAGTAAGTAATATAATTGTATTATTTCCCTTTTTTATATACTAGTATATTTACATTCGTTTTTTTACATAATCTCTTTTAAGTTGAGGGTAAAAAATAATTTTTTTTTAAGAGAGTCGGTCAACATTTGTCTTCATTTGAAGTTTTTATTTAGATCTCGATTATGATTCACAAAAAAAGAAGATCCAAACATTAATTCTGTTGTTACAGGTAAGAAATGTGGAGATAGGTTGTAATACGACCTCCAGAATCAGTTATGTTACTCCGTCCCTTTTACGATTTTTTATATCGTTTGTATTTCCTTCTTCTTTCAGACGGAATCAACAAGTTGTACTAAGTGTCTGTTACACTAACACATGTATCTTTTCAGTTTCTTTAGATAATAACTTTATAATCCTGAACATTCGAATCCGTCTAGTATCTGAGATTCTAGTTACAATCTTTAGTTAATATGTACATATGTGTCGTTACTTAATCACCTTTTAGTTTAAATTTTTGTCGTAAACTTCATCGTAATTTTTAGTATTTTTCAATGTTCCTATTTAAATTTGTTTTTACATGTTTTGAGATGTGACTTTTGATTACTTTATAAAGACTCTGTCTTTTTTTTCTTCAGGATGTAGCTATCGATACTATATCTATAACCCTTTCGTTTACAACAATGACAGTTTAGACAGACATCTAAGTTACGTTAGAGTTAGGTATGGAATCGTCCTAAAGGAACATCTTTTACCTTAGATTTTAAATGTCTTTATGTTTCTTATATCTTTTGTGTTTGGTTAGAGTTTTCTTCTTGTTAAATCCTAATTATTGTCGTGAGCTAAAATTTTGAAGGATATTTCGATATCATAATTCTTTTACGTGTTTTCCTATCTATACATTTAGTTACTTTGTCTTTTTTTTCAAGTCTTTATCTAGGTGTAAATCTACCAAACACACAAACACACATAAAAAAAAAAATTGTTTCAGAGGTCTCATTAATTACCCCCCCCCCCCCACCCTANACAGAAGTTATTCACCACGACCTTAGTATAAAAATTTTACTTGGAGTTAAGGAAAGAATGTGGTATTCATTTTTGAATAAACTTTGGTAAGTTTTTACGTTTTATGTCTTCGTTTTACGAAGAACTTCTTTCGTATAAAAGTTATAATCTGTTCCGTTTTTAAAGAACCTGTATCATTTCGTTACTGTTTGATTTCACAAGTACTTTTCTGTGAATTTTTATACTCATCTGTACGGTGTTTAACCTTAGAAGTGTTATGTATGTAGAGTGTCACCTGGACATACTACTTATAACTCTCAGCCACTACCTGTCCCTCCGGATCACACGATATCAGGTACCCCAGCGTTTCTTAGTCTGTGCTGACTCGTTGACTTGACTTGACTTGGAAGACATTCCCGAAGGGATTATCGAGTCAACCATATCTTAGGTGGACGTTACGTCCTCTGGGACAAAACTAAAGACCCAGTCATTCTAGACGACCTCTTCTCTATCCGATGGGTGAGGTCATAAGAACCCGAAGGGGACACCAAGTCGACCATGTCTTAGGTGGACCTTATACCCTCTGGACCCAAACTAGGGACCCAACCCTTCTAGGTGACCTCTATATCTGGATTGTCTTCGTCTTCTACAATTCTTCTCCACCGTTCATATGTGTCTTCTTGATATGTTTTTCTAGGTTTACTAGGTCTATTGGTGTTTCCACACTAGTGAGTGGATCTCGGTCTGAAGGACCTTACACTTCAGTTCACTCTCAATTCTTCGTAGTAACACTTGTTTCGACCACCTCCACTACCTTAAGTTCAACTCTATAAAGTTTAGGATTTTTTGCTACGACACTTTCACGACGTGATTTATACGGTCGTTTAAACCTTTTGAGTCATCACTGGTGTCCTGACCTTTTCAAGTCAAAAGTAAGGTTAGAGTTTCTGTATGTTATGGTTTCTTACAAGTTTGATGATGTGTTAGCGTGAGTAGAGTATGTGATCGTTTGATTGCGAGTTTTAAGAGTTTCGGTCCGAAGTTGTCATACACCTGGCGTTTGAAAGTCTACAAGCTCAACCTAAATCTTTGTCGTCTCCTTGGTCTCTAGTCTGACGGTCGTAGGTGACCTAGTAGCTTTTTCGTTCAAGTCAAGTCAAGTCAAGTCAGCGAGTCAGCACAGGCTGAGAAATGGTGGGGTACTTAACGTCGTGCGGTCCGGAGGGACACGTAGTGGTTGAGGACCTCAAGTGAGTCTAAGTACAGGTATCACAGTCACTACGGTAGGTCGGTAGAGTAGGAGACAGCAGGGGAAGAGGAGGACGGGGGTTAGGGAGGGTCGTAGTTTCAGAAAAGGTTACTCAGTTGAGAAGCGTACTCCACCTGTTTCATGACCTCAAAGTCGAAATCGTAGTAAGGAAGGTTTCTTTAGGGTCCCGACTAGAGGAAGTCTTACCTGACCAACCTAGAGGAATATCAGGTTCCCTGAGAGTTCTCAGAAGAGGTTGTGGTGTCAAGTTTTCGTAGTTAAGAAACCGTGAGTCGGAAGAAGTTTCAGGTTGAGAGTGTAGATATGTACTGGTGACCTTTTTGGTATCGGAACTGATCTACCTGGAATCAGCCGTTTCATTATAGAGACGAAAACTTATACGATAGATCCAACCAACATTGAAAAGAAGGTTCCTTATTCGCAGAAAATTAAAGTACCGACGTTAGTGGTAGACGTCACTAAAACCTCGGGGGTTTTTATTTCAGACTGTGACAAAGGTGACAAAAGGGTAGATAAAGGGTACTTCACTACCTTGGTCTACGGTACTAGCAACAAGTTCTCTCAAGGAATTTTTGTAGATGAAGACGAACTGACTGATACAGTTTCGGAAACTGACACAGCTAGTATTGTTTGACATCTTTTAAGAAGTTCTCTACCCTTATGGTCTGGTGGACTGGACGGAGACTCTTTAGACATACGTCCAGTTCTTCGTTGTCAATCTTGGCCTGTACCTTGTTGTCTGACCCAGGTTTAACCCTTTCCTCATACAGTTCCGACATATGACAGTGGGACGAATAAATTGAATATACGTCTCCTGTAGTACACTTTACGTCCTGACCTACTTCGTGTTCGACCTTAGTTTTAACGACCCTCTTTATAGTTGTTGGAGTCTATACGTCTACTGTGGTGGAAATACCGTCTTTCGTTTCTTCATGATTTCTCAGAGAACTACTTTTACTTTCTCCTCTCACTTTTACAACCGAATGTTGAGTTGTAAGTTTCTTGATTCTAGTACCGTCTGTCAGGGTAGTGAAGAACCATTTATCTACCCCTTTGTTACCTTTGTCAATGTCTGAAATAAAAGAACCCGAGGTTTCAGTGACGTTTACCACTGATGTCGGTACTTTCATTTTCTGTGAACGGGGAACTTTCATTTTAGCTACTGTTTGGAACTGTCGTATAATTTTTCGTCTCTGTAATGAGACGGTTGTTTCCAGATAGATCAGTTTCTATACAAAAAAGGTCACCAGTACAAACCTTACACTCTCAATCTGATAGTTCTTATGACTCACTGTGTCTTAATTAAATAGAAAAACTTGACACCACGACCTCTTCTGAGAACTCTCAGGAAACCTGACGTCTTCTAGTTTAGTCAGTTCGGATTTCCTTTAGTCAGGACTTATAAGTAACCTTCCTGACTACGACTTCGACTTTGAGGATATGAAACCGGTGGACTACACTTCTCGTCAGAGTGACCTTTTCTGGGACTGCGGCCCTTTCTGGTTTCCTTCCTCCTCTTCCCCTGTTGTCTCCTACTCTACTAACCTACCGTAGTGGGTGAGTTACCTGTACTCAAACTCGTTCGAGACCCTCAAGTGGTACCTGTCCCTTTGGACCGTACGACGTCAGGTACCCTAGTGTCTCAGCCTGTGGTGACTCGCTGACTAGACTTGACTTGACTTGGGAGACACAGGGGGAAGCGAGTCGATTTGTCACTGTGATAAGAGAAAGTGAGGTGGGTTTAAAGGAAGAAACTTACAGTCAAGTTGTAACCACGTGTCTCCGACTCAAAAGTTATAGTTTCCATCCCCACATGGATATCGTCCCTTCGGACCGTACGACGTCAAGTACCCCAACGTCTCTCAGTCTGTACTGACTCGTTGACTTGTTTTTGTATGGATATCGTGGCGAATATATCATCGTTAATGGTCTATCACTATACTTGGAAAATAACTTTTCTATGAAACATAGACTGTGTGTTGGAAAGTATTTATGGAATAAATTAAAAGTCGTATTAAGAGTGAAGTTCTAATAGTGTGACTCCATGTCTCCTCTACACGACAATGAGTTATAAGTGACACAATCGTATACCTTACTATTCGAAAGTTGATTTTAGAGAGACTGAGGTCTTAGGTACGACAATTAGTGTTCATCCTAATTGATGGAAGGTATAAAGGATACTTTTATTATGTGTTATTTGTACTAACGTAACTTGACTGTTTTTTTTACATAGAAAAAATACCGTAACTATTTATTTTCTGTTGGTATCTACGGTCTTAAAAAAAAAAAAAATTCTAGTTCTGACACATACACAACGAAAAGAAAGAGTAGACAACTATGACTGTAGACACCTATAAAAGTCCGTTTTTACACAGGAAACCAGAGGGGATCCGTAGACTAAGTTAAAAAAGAATTGATGACGGACGACGTTAATCGAGACGTACATGTACTTTTCACAAAAAATAGAATCTATATAGTTATAAAAGTTCCAAGTAGGTTTCGTTTTCTTATGTGATGTTCGAGAATTTGGTCGTAGGTTCTATAGTTTTGGGACAAACTATTGGGTCTTTTGAGGAGTAAAGTAGAAAGTTACTCTAACCAAGACACCCCAAAAAAAAGGAATGAACGAAACACATAATTCAGTAACTCGAAACAGTGAAACCGGGACCATAGAGGTCGACGACAATGAGGAGTAAGTACCTACGGTCGTAGTAAAGATGTCTGAGAGTAGACACAGGAGTGATTCACAGTGAAGTCCGTCGTTCGACGGGGACGAGAGGATCATTACTTTTAGTTGTAGTTTCGTAAACAGGACGTGGGGTGTATAAGGTATCGACACGGAATAGACAGGTAATTATTTGAAATAAAAGAAGACACGTTTAGAGGGTTATTCAAATTAATCTCCTAATGAGTAAAGTACATAAATTTCCTTCTATTCGAAGGTTTCCCCGTCGTTTATATAATTATAAATAATTTAAAAATATTGTGGATATAAAACGAGGAGTCAATAAAAGTCTGGATTTGGACGAGATATCGTCAGTACTTTTGTTTTAAAAGTTTCTAATATATCTAAATCTTTATACACTCGAAGTGACGCACACGTTTTTACTCAATTGTATCGTCTAGACTCCGATGATAGAGATTTTTCCAGATAAACGTTCTAACTGGAAACCGATCTTAGATTCTTGAACTTACCATTTGTCATAGGGTTCTTACTATAATAAAAGGGATTAATTATTTAGGATTTCTTTTAGTTAGGACATATAAGTAACCTTCTTGACTACGACTTCGACTTTGAGGCCTCTAGGACTACGACCCTGTCTAATTCCCGTTCTCCTCTTCCCCCACTGTCCGCTACTCTACCAACCTACCGTGGTGACCTTCTTACCTGTACTTAAACTCGTTTGAGGTCCTCTTATCACTTTCTGTCCCTTCGGACCGCACGATGTCAGATACCCCAACGTTTCTCAGCCTGTGTTGGATCTCTAACTTGTTATTTATGTCAAGTGAGACGCATTGACAATAAGTTTGTTATACCGAATATGACTTCTAGACGAAAAAAAAAAGAAGACCCTCAGACCTTAAAACCGTGTTCAATTTATCTCCGTCCTGATGTACCGACCGAGGGTCATTTTTGACACCTGAAGATCTAAATCGGTGCGAAGGGACGATCTGTAAAGTATGTACAAAAGTGAAAACAACGACCTTTTTTAATCTGCACAAGACACACTGAGGTGACCCTCTTCTGAAGACCTTCGAATTCGGACCAAAGTTTGAGACAGGTAAAGTAAAAGAAAGGAGGAAACGACTAAAACGAGATAGACATAAAAAAGTCACATTCTTTAGTAGTAGATACTCATGTTGATATAGGACTCAGGACAGTCAGGTGAACCTTTTAATAGTGGGGACTACCAGAACTCCTAGGGACTGTCTCAATCAGAAGTTGAAACAAAAAATTTTTTATTTCTTTTTCTTATCTAGTAAATCGAATTTTAGAGTTCTGATTTAAATTATAAATTACGCAAAAAATGGGAAAACAGAGATCTCAGGAAAAAAATTTTTTTTATTATATGAGAAGTTGACATAGGAACCATTAAGTTAATGTATTATTACCATTAAATTCCTCTTTATTTTGTATTCTTCTACTAGTCTCTATGAATAAAAATAGTCTTTTAAGTTCGGTGGTAAAAGTTAATAAGTAGACATTGAGTTTAACGATTGTCCTTAGGTCTATTGTCAACCTTTTATGATCAACTTCAAGATTTCTCAAACAAGTAACTTTTACTGGTAGTAAGAGTCGTCCTTACAAAACTTCCTTAAAATTATAGATAAAAGGTTCTTTTCTTTACATGCAAATACACAACCATGGTTCTGGTCTCTTTTTCTTACTTTACAATAGTCATATCACCCTTGTTGTTCTTTTAATGAATGACTCATCACAACTTACGGTTTAAACAAAAAAAAACAAAAAAAAGTCAAAAGGATGAATGAGAAGTAAAAGATTAAACTTACCTAATCCACTGTAAGGAGTGAAATATGGCAAGTGTTCCCATTACACCTGATAAAGTTTCGTTATTTCATCTCTTAATCCTTTTAAGTCCAGTAAGACTATGTCATTGTACATTACAAGTTACGACGACGTGGATTCAGCGAAGTCATCACAGACTGAAACACGCTGGGGTATCTGTCGTCGGGTGGTCCGAGGCGGCAGGGACCCTAAGAGGTCCGTTCTTGTGACCTCACCCAACGGTAAAGGAAGAGGTTACGTACGTTCACTTTTCACTTTCACTTCAGTGACTCAACACAGGTTGAGAGTCACTGGGGTACCTGACGTCGGATCGTCCGAGGAGGCAGGTACCCTCATAGGTCCGTTCTCATGACTCCACCCCACGGTAACGGAAGAGGCTTACAAGTCACTACTCGATAGTTTATTTATCTATAAACCAATATACTCACGAAAACCTTTTGTCACTTGATTTTCTGTTCCTTTTTAGAATTTCGTAACTTACTTTAAACTTGTATCGTATTTATTATCAAGGATTTTGTGTCGTCGGTGTGTAACAAAATGTATAATTGAGTAAATGAGAAACGTTGTTGGAAATATACACCAACTATTATGATAGTTGGTGTAAATCGTCTCCAAGTCTCTCAATTATTCTCAGTGACTTAAATTGTGTACCTTATAAACTCATGTTCTTAACCTTAAGTTTCGGTCCAGTAGGTTAACTCTTAGGTTCGACAATTAGTGATATGATACGATATTTGTTCTGTTCTACATAATATGTTTCTAAAGAGTTTTGTCACTGTTTTTACAACCGAAGGAATGGTTTAAACATCTAAATACTCCTTGATTTCGACCCATCTCCCTGATTTGGATTTGATGAGATCGAAAAGGGTTTCTTGTCAGAGAAAAGGTGGGAGTCTATTAGGGTTCCTTTCAGATTTCGAAAGGACTTTGGTGTAAGAGGGCACATAGTAAGTTTATAAAACGTTCATAAAACTTACCAACATTGATGAATCCCATATATCTATTTGTACAGTACTTTGTCTCCACAGATAGAACTATGTCTGGTTCGGTGGTTTTGTCTCCGTATACCTTCTCTCGATGGACCTCTTTTATACCCGATGTTACTTTCCATGATTTTCGTTGTTTAGGATCTATCACGTCTGTATTTTCCAATTTTACTTCCTTTTGTTTTCTATTAAAAGTATTTATAAATTTTCGATAAAGTTCGGAGTCTTTAGAATCCAACGGGTAAGGGTAGTCACTATCTCCGGTCGTCAAACGAGCACATGAACCTTCTGAGTGTAGGTGGAGTTACCTTATTAATCTGGTCACAGGTAATCGGGTTTTACGAAAGAGAGTCATACTCACACCAAAGATGTAGACAAAAGAATTTTTTTTTTTTTTTTTCACATTTCTCGTTCGGTACGTCATCCGTCAAGAAAAGAAAGACCCGGATTCATAAAATGAAACTCTCGACTTACTCTTTCTTCAAAGTCGAAAGCATGCGAGACTATACGAGAGAACGTAAACAATTATTCTCGATATATTGGAGAGTATAGGTAAAACTGAGTTCGATAGTTCTTTGAGTAAAAATCTTCGAAGGAAATCAGATCCGAAAGATACTTATAATAGAGTAGTGAGAGCGACCGAACCAAGACCGAAGTCATACGAATTAAATCAATAAAATAACATAAGGAACGAGAGTACTATTCGGTAGTGTTTAAGAGAAAACTTCATATAATTTATATTATTCAAATACTTTACGTGACGGATTTGATTCCTACTTTTTCTACAGAGTAGTCGTTTTACATTTTCTTATCTAGGTCTCCAAACAATCTGTCGTTCAAGTCACACGACACTGATGATTTTCAGGTCACATGGATCTGCCGTAAGTTTTCGTGTCGTGGAAGACATTGTTCCCTACACAGGGATCACTTTATAAGTCGTGTGACGTCTTTTCGGTCTTTTGTGTAAAGTATTTAACCTGTAAAGGACAAGAAATTGAGTATATACCATATGACGTAAGTTTCTCATTTTAGTGTAAAATTTTTTATATACAGACTGGTGTAGTTCGAAACCGTTGATCCACTGATAAATACACTTATCTTTTACTTGTTAGACAGTTCCGTCAATGAATTTTTCAAATTTGTATAGATAGTACATTGAGTCGGTAAAGTGAGTTTATAAAAAGGTTCTTTATACTTTGTAGATAGATGTTTTCCTGAACATGTACTTACAAGTATTGTCGAAATGAAACGTTATTGGTTTGTAACCTTTGTTCGGTTTGTAGTCAGTTTTCTACTTACTTATTTAGTTTAATACTATATATAAGTCGTTATTTTTACTTATTTATAACTACGTACATTTTTCTACTTACTTAAATATTTCGAAATACGATTTACTACTTTCGGACTGGTTTAATTTTAATAATATACTAAGGTAAACATATTTTAAGATCTTTTACGTTTGATTGGATATCAATTGTTCCAATTTTTTCTTCTCTTAATGTTTCACAGTCCTCCTTTGAACTCCCCAAATCTTTACAAACAACAAGGTAAAATTGCTACCAAACCCCACATACGTGTATGGTGACGGAGGTATCTTAGAGGAATGAAGATGTAAATGGGAAAGATATTTTGTTTCAGAAGTGTCTCGTTGGAGCCACTAGAAATTTTTTACATTTAGTCTAATATATTAGGGGGACTATTTCGTGAGGTCACCAAAAGTTAATATGAACCTTATTTTAGTTTGTGTACATGTGGGTACCGACTAAGTACAGCTGTGTGTCGTTTTTGGTGTTATAACAATTCATTAATCAGAGGTTAATTTTATTTAATTAATTAATTTTTTTTTTTTCTTTTGGAGATGGTACAGAATGTACCAGGTCGTGAAAGACAAGAATAGAGCATCATTTGGAAGTAGTGATGACCCATGTTGATCCGAGGTGAGTCTGAGAGTAGAATGACGAGAAGTTTATATTGTCTTAAAAAGGGAGTCCCGGTACTAGGGTTGGTACAAGAGACGGACTTTTGATAAAGAGGTTTAACAACGGATAGACCAAGGTAAAATATCAAATTCGAAATTCGTAAGGGGAAAACTGTTCGGAAGGAAGAAGTACATAGATTTCAACAAGTCGGAGGTGTTGACAGGAGACAGAACATTCGAACAAAATAAAGGGAGCGTCTAGAATTACAACTGTATATTAAATATACACACACACATACATAAATAACCTACTAGGGGATATCTTACATCTGAGATCATCTTCTCCCCATCCAGATAACCTCATACGGGTCACGGATCTTTTTTCTAAATACAATCCGTCAGTTATAATCTTTCTATGTACAGACAAGTTCTAGTTCCAAATATAAAAGATTATTTATCGATGAGTTTGATATATATCTGATGAAATATTTTTTTAAAGGATCAACGACAGTCACAATGAATTAATGAAAACGCATATTTTTTTCAATGTATAAATATTACTTTTTAGATCTTACTCAAAAAACGAGTAAATTTTGATATTTTTCTTTAAGTGAATGTTTCAGTTTTAAAATTTTATTCATAATAAAACTTTTTAAAATACAAATTTAACTATGTGTTACAACGAAACGACTTTAGTCTAATAAACAATATCGTATTTATACCATGATGATCGACAATGTCGTTACCCAATAATCGTAAACCAGTGGACTTGGTGATGACTCATAATATATTTCTGTGTGGGAACACAGTGAAAGAAGAACAAACTTGAAAGTATTTTAGAAGTAAAGATTTTGAATGAAACTGTAGTAACCCTTTAAGAGTTTGTAAATAAGAAGATGTATTTGATCTTAAATACATAACACACACATACATAGATGTACGTACACATACGTACGGACAAACTTTAGTCCAAGAAAGTGATTATAACGTATTTTAAATAGGTAAATAAACTGTTCCTCACTACAAAAATACTATAACAGAAGGGTACATCCTTATATCATGAATGAAGATCAATAAATTATGAATAAAATATAGGTACTTATTAAAAGTTTTATACCCGAATAATTTTTCCCAAATATAAAAAGAACGATCACACTTCTCTGATAGAATTGATAATTGTATAATGACATGATTACAAAAGAGTATAGATCATAGGAATGATTTAAGAGTAAAAACAAGAGAATTATCTACGGTAAACTTGACAAATGTAAATGGTGGTTCAGTGAACATTTATTACTAATTAAAGAAAAGAAGGAAATAAATAATCCGGATAAATGAACAATAATTGGTCTATATGGTTTGTTACATCTTATTAGTACCACTATGTTTTGTAGGAACTAGACACAGTATAATCACCTTACAAATTATCAAGAAGTGTAATACACTACTAAGATCAAACCACAATCTTCTAGAAACCATGTGAATCCTTCAAAAGAAGATAAAGATAATATATACATACAAAAATGGATCTTACCGATGACTAAAAGAAAGTTTACGAAAAGTACAAACACAAAGATGTTAGTACACGAAAACGATACGTTGAGGGAAAATTATATTACTTATTATAGTCATGTAATAACACTTTATCGGTAAGTTGGTACCTCATATATGACAAAAATATTTTCGTCAGTTTTAATGTCAAGATTGTAGATTTAGATGTGTATGTCACTCCTCCACAAACCCGAATCGTCGTCAAGAACGTTTGAGTAGTCAAGGAGATGTTGAGATTTTGGTGAGGAGGGGCATAAGAGGTGGAAAGACCTTATATTGGTGGAGATCGGTCGGTCTTGTAGCTTCAATAGAAACTAGTGAGAGAAAGAGACTGAGGGTGTAGGTTAGACAGGAGTGTAAGACAAATAAGATGAAGGATTTGTTGAGAGTTGAGGTCTAAGGGGGTAACTGAATAAATCCTGGAGTTATAGAGATGGTAAAACCGATCTTTAAAGATTGTCCTAAACACCAGACGGTATAACAAGAGTGTAGGGGTTTTATGAAGGATGAGAAGTCGATCTTTGACTCACACTGTATGACAACGAATTTTACTAAGTCACAAAGGAATATTTATTCTTCTACCAAAGGTTTGAGGAATTTTACCATGTATTACGTAACGTACTAACCGGGAGTTGTGACGGTCAGAGATGGACGTAAGGAGTACGTACATTTAGTTACTTACGATATCCTTTTCGTACATATAATCGTACACGAAGTATGAGTCATAGAGTTTAAGGGGGAACGTCAATATACAGGAAAGTGGGAAGATCGATAAGTCGAAATCCACACACACACACACACACACACACATTGACTATCAGCGAGCCAGCACAGGTTGAGAAACACTGACGTACCTGACACATGAGAAGGGGATTTGGGGGTGGAGATTGAACATAGGGAGGGAGTTTCTGTAGAAAGGGTTAATGGTGAGTATCTTACTCGATTGAGAATCTGGTAATCAAATCAGTGAAAGGAGGGGAAGAAGTAAAGTGGAGACTTACAAGTCTTAAACCTTCTCGTATGACATGTTACATCTCTGAGTTGACCCAAGTTTACATATAAAACTTTGAAATCTACTTGTTTAATTTAAATCGTTAGTGACATTACTAAACGTTTAATTATGATTTCTAGTTTCATCTGTTATTCCAGTACCATATGACACGTCCACGATGAGGTATACGGATGACATGATTTTATTACTGTATATAAAAAATTTTTTGTCGTTTTTAAATCTTATACAGGTTTCTTCCGTCACACCATTCCTGGGACTTTTGTTCCTGTGTATTCTTCTAAAAGTTCTATAAAGTCTAGTTGTCTTCTGATCGTTGTACCGACACCTTTGTTTGACAACTCGGATCTCTCCTCTTTATTATTTTCTCTTTTTAACAGAGGTTATCAGTCAGAAGTTGAATCTGATCTTCTTTTCCTTATCTTAGTGACTAATGTCTTACTTTTCGGTTGAGAATGGTATCTGTTTTCTTAAATTCTTTGAAAGTAGGTAAACGGTCTTAAGTATCATTATTTTATCGATATTAAGAAATTAAAAGGGTACAAAGAGTTTCTCTTCATGTCTCGTTATTTACGTCTTTAAGGATCAACATATTTTAATAAGACCCGTAACGTCTTGTGAATCGTAGAATCCAAGGGTAGGTATTTTTAGGTTATCACCAGGATCCAATAACCCTGTTGGTTTTTACAGGTGGGAAGACCCGTTTTCATGGTGGGTAGGGACGAGGAATCGTCCGTCGGATGTACCCCCGAGGGGAACCTGTGGTTTGAGATCTCCGGTCTACTTTAACGTGAGGACACAGGGTGTCCTGTGGAGGATATGTTCCTGTGAGGAAGTTTTGACCTTCTCCAACGTCTAAACGAATCGTGTGTCTTTTTTGTGTCCGTTTTATTCCTCTCTCCCATTATACACACTTTACTTCCTTCTTCTATTGTGAGAGGGGAATTTTCTGGAATTGCTTTAACTTTATTCGTTAGACGGACTATTTTCCCAGTTTCACTACCAGTATTTTACGAGTGTCTTGAGTCTTCTTCTCACGGACTTGTGTCACTCTTAAAGTTTTCTTTAAAGTTATCTTTGCTATTCGTTCATGGTTTGTCTTCAATCTCTCGACTTCACTTTTTGTATGATATCCCCAAGTTGTCGTCTGACCGACTTCGTCTTCTTATCTAGTCACTCAACTTCTGTTTCGTTACCTTGAGATGTTTTATAGTTGTGTGTGTGTGTGTGTGTGTGTGTGTGTGTGTGTGTGTTTAATTCACTTCTATGGAATGTCCTGAAAATCCTGTAGTTCACGTTATTGTAAAAGTAAAATTCCTAGGGTTTTCCTTTTCTCTCTCCTCTTTTTGTTCCGGACTTTTGTATAAATTTCTTTATCACCGACTTTCGAAGGGATTATGTCCCTTCCTTTGCTTTCTCAAGGTGTGGTTCTATGTAACATTAATTTTACCATGAATTCTCTTAGAATTTCCGTCGTTCCCCCTTCCCCCCCCGCCGACCCCCTTCGAACAATGTATATTAACTTTTGGGATGTTAAGATAGTCTTCTCAAAAATCGTCTTTTGTAACGTCCGGTCTTCCCTAACGGTACTGTATAAGTTTCACACTTTTCCTTCTTTGAAGAGTGATTCTTAAGGGATGGACCGTTCAAATAGTAAGCCTTAATTTCCTCTTTAATCTTCAGAGGGGTCTGTTCGGTTTAGATTTCCTTAAATAGTGGTGATCTTGCTGGAATATTCTTTACAATCTTCTTGAAGAAATTCAACTTTTATTTACCGTGATCAATTATTGTTCGTTTGTATAGTTTCATTTTTGAGAGTAATCTTTCCATTTATATCTCATTTCCATTACCTAGTATCTATTCATACTTCCAATTTCCTGTTTTCATCTTTTTAAATTTAATGTTATTGATTCCTTGTGTATGTTACATCTTCCATTGTATTTTTATGTTTGAACCTCCCCCATTTTTACGTTTAAGGACCTTACACATATGTAAATGTAATAGTTGAATTTTGTCTAACAAAATATTTATCCTACAATTTACACTTGAATCACCATAGGTGTCTCGTTTTATATATATATTAACTAAGGTTTTTTTACTCTTTCATTGGATGTGTATTACGATTTCTTTCGGTGCATCACGTCTTCTCTTTTTCTTCCTTCTTTGTCTCTTCGATGTTTTAATTGGTCTTTTGTTAATTGTTTTACTGTTATTCAGGTATTGATAGTTATTAGTGATTTTACGGAGTTTGTTTTCTGTATCCTTCTAATTAATTTTTTTTTTTTAGACATACACCGGAGTTTTCTGAATGAAGTTTTCATTCCTGTGTGTGTCAGACTTACATTTCTGTTCTCTAATAATGTCTTGTGTCTAAAGACACATGATTAAAATAGTAGACGTAGAAATGATTTTAGTAAATAATCAAGATTATAACTATGTAAAAACCACCTCAGAAATCCCGAAAGTTGTATATTATAGTTTCGTAGACGTTTGTTACCTTTTCTTTACTCTCGCGTCTTTATTTGGGTGAATATGTGACTGTTAATTAATTGTTGTTTCCTTGGTTCTTGTATGTTGCCTCTTTCCTGTCAAAGAAGTTATTTACCACAACCCTTTTGACCTGTCGGCGTGCAGTTTTTTTCCTTTTTTTTTTTTTTTTTTTTTTTTGATCTGGTGATAGAAAATGCTTTGTGTTTTTAATTGAGTTTTACTTAATTTCTGAACTTATATTCTGGACTTTGGTTTTTTAGGGATCCTCTTTTGTTTCCGTTATTAAAGGAACTACGACCAGAATAACAGAAATACCTGGACTGAAGTTTCCGTTTTTTTGGTGTTCTTTTTTGTATATCCTGATTTAGTTTTACTTATCGAAATCGTGTCATTTCTTTTTGTAGTAGGTTTAATTTTCCGTTGAATGACTTTCCCTTTTCCATAAACGTCTGGTATATAGACAGATCTCCGATCATGAGGTTCATAAGTATGTTCAGTTCTTTTTATTAGACTAAATTTATACTCGTCTCCTAGACTTGTCTGTAAAAAGACTTCTTCTCCGAGTCTATCCTTGTACTTTTCTACAAGTTGTAGTGACTAATAATCCTTTTACGTTTAGTTTTAGTGTTACTCTATAGTGGAGTGTGGACAATCTTACCGATAGTTTTTCTGTTCTTTATTGTTCAAACCTCTCCTACATCTATTTTCACTTGGGAACGTATGGTGATTATCCTCACATTTAACCATGTCGATAATACATTTTGTCTTATCTCTAAGGATTGTATATAATTTTTATCTTAATGGTATACTAGGTTGATAAGGTTAAGACTCGTAAATAGACTTCTTACGTTTTGTGATTCATCTTTTTCTATATACGTGAGATACAAGTAACGTCGTAATAAATTAAACTTCCATAACCTTGTTTGAATCACAGGTGACCACCTACTTATCTAGTGCTTCTTCACCATATATATACGTGTGTTTTATAATAAGTCAGTATTTTTTATTACTTTAAAACGGTGAACGTCGTTGTACCTACCTCGAACTTCCGTAATATCATTCACTTTTTCCAGTGTACCTCTTTTTGTTATGCTTTACGAAAGTGAATATACGTTTTAGATTTGTTGTTTTGTTTGTATCTATATCTCTGTCTAACTACCGATGATCTCTCCTTCTCAAGCCCCCACCCGTTTTTCCCAGTTCTCCTAGTTACATACTACTACCTGTGGTTGATCTGGAACTACCACTAGTGCAATATCATATATGCCTAAAGTTCAAAATTACAACACGTGGACCATGAATGTATTACAATATCTGGTTGAAATGGAGTTCTTTTAAATAAACTAGTAACGTTTACGAAAGTAAACTTCTAGTGACTTTGAATGTGATGAAAAACCTTCATACGTTCTATAAAAATTACATAAAAACTACCTCTTCGGACCACCCGATATCAGGTACCCCAGCGTTTCTCAGCCTGTGCCGACTCGCTCAATTGAAAGTGAAAGTGTAAGTTATTAGACGCTCTATCAGTGACAGTAAAAGTATAATTCTCCTTCTTTTAGTCTAGAAAGACTTAGTATAACGGACATAGAGATTATCTTATGAATTTTTAAGGAGAATCTAATGTGTCAGATAAGTCGGCTCTTATAGTTCGAAGACGCTACGATTAATAGCCAAAGTGAAAGTTCATGTAAACCACCGGCATTGTAAGTGTAGGTACGAAAACGGAGAACTCAACTTAAATGAGGGACCCATCGAGATAGTGTAAATCCACTTGACAATTATCAAACTATAGGATAAGTGAAGAAGAACCAGATACTAGTCGAAAGGGTACATTGTCATACACTTTTAGGGAGAAATAATTTTATTTAGTTTATCAAATTCAAATTTGTCTCTTTACTCCGTTGAACGGTTTGTAGTATTTCAACTATTACTCAGTTTTAGGTACAGTCATGCCTTTAGTTATTTAAATCCCATTTCCCTCAGTGTAAAATCAAAATACGTTCCTTTTACAAATATCCAATATCATTTGTATAAAATTCTTTTATAGAATTAAAACTGACGATTTAAGTCTCTCGAGTATCTTCAGATTTTAAAACAATGGTACTTTATATTAATATTAATATCCGAAACCTTTTTTCGATTTAGAATTAACTCGGTTTTTCTCTATTTTATATTACCAATTTTTAAGTACTTGACCTCTATCTAATAGACTTAATCTTAAGATCAAACTGTTAAATAATTAAAATACTGAAACCCATTCAATAAGTTGGAGAAAATAGAGCCAAAGGAGTACACATTTCATCCTATTAACACCATAGTTGGAGTATTATATACTTCATTTATTTGATTGTGTTGTTTTCGATGAATCTTATAAAGGACCTTGTAATTTCAAGAGACATTTAAAATTGATAATGATACTGTCTCGACACATTAAGGTTGAGATTGTAAACAATAGAACTCTTTCAGTAATATAAAGAGATCCAAAATGAAGGATTCCTTTACCGTTTGGTGAGGTCATAAGAAGGGACTTCTTCTGGTACTTGTCTCTTCGGACCGTCCGTTGTCGGGTACCCAAGAGTCTCAGCCTTTACTGACTCACTGATTGTGTATGTGAAGGAATAGTGATCTTTTGTCAAAGTTCCTCGGTCAAGTCTTTAAGATCAAAATATGCATGTTTAAGTAGTGTTAAGAAAATAATAAAAAGTAACACAGATAGAGTAACTACGTGGTCTTATCTGCATAGTTAAGAGTTAACGAACAAAGAAAGACTTGTAATGCACTGTAAACAAAATGTATAGATAAAGTGACTGTGGATTTGTCATCAATAAGAACCAACAAGGAACTTAATTAACCAAGACAATTGTGGAATACTGCTAACAAGTACCAAGCCCAAAACATCGACGGTCGGCTCCCTTGTGTTTCACGTCTGACTGATAGTAGTAAGACAAACGAATTGTTCTTTCCCTTTCCTATATTATGTATGTTCATGTCGTGCAAGTCTCGAAACCTTATAAGTCAAACAACTAGAACATTCTCTAAACAGGTAACAAGATACAGAATTAGATTCTACCGAAAGACACGTTTTAGATGTGAGGTGAACGACGTAAAATGTGACAGTCGGCGGAGAAACCCTAGACCAGATTCTTTTATATGCTCACAGAAGAAAGGGAGGTTAAGTAATAGTGATTTTCGTAAATTCATAGAATAAACCACTATTGTTCACAGATGAGTTAAACACTTCAACTCATCCTTTAGATACAAAATTCAGTGCGAACAGTTGGTGGACTCGAAGGTGGTCTCAATCCTATTTAAATTGAATGTTTACGACGAAATTATTTAGTCGAGGTACTCAATAAGATAAGTCAAACTTTATCATATAAGTTATTTTCCTCATTTACATATACATTAATCAATTATTTAAGTTATTTAATAAGATCTCTAATGACCGATAATAAAATAATTTTTACTTAATACAAAGATAATATAAGGTCCATGACATAGTCCGTATTTCTTCGATTTAATTCTTTTATAGTAAGACGGGAATTGTTTTCTAGTCCCAGACTATCTCATTTTATTAAGATTTTATTTCATTGGAAAACTTTCTTAGATTCGTACATCGACGTTCGTTGTCCTAGTAGACGGAATCGTTCACTAAAAAGACCTCCTTCCACACGAACACACACACTCTCTCTCTGACTCTCTTTCATCTCTCCGTTTGAAAGTTCGTTCTGTGAAAGTGTACTCTACTTGCTTCGGAGTTAATTCCGTTCCTTTTGACTCTACTTTTATTTATCAAGTCTAACATCTCTATTGATCCTTTATGTAAGTTATTCCGACTCCTGTTTAGTCTATCCCTTTTTATAGTTCCTACTAAAATATCCAACAATCCGGTTGTCTGACCCTCCTACTACTACGATGACTTTTTTGACCCATATACCTTACTCTCGAGTATCTCCATAGATCCGACCCCATGTCTCTACATCTTCTATCGTTGTTAAATCCCTTCTCACCTTCGGTCAAGCACCCACTGTAGTAAGTGTTCTCATCTCCCCTTTTTCATTGTTTCTGTGTAGTTAATGACTCTTTACATGTTCTGTTTCCCAGAATTTTTCTCAGACTCTCATTCTACCTTAATCTTTAATAGAAGTCGTAAAGTAAACCCCAGTTCAAATACTACTTACTAAATATATTTATAAGGAGGTAATTTTTTAATTTCAAGTTTCTACTTATGTTTAGACCTTTTTTATAAACTTGTATACACTGTTTCAAATCGTAGGAGTTATGTGTTTTTTCTTTTTTCTTTTTTTAAGGTATCTCTTTATTTTTTTAATCTTCTTTGGGTACATCTACCAGTTATTCGTGTTTGTTTTGACTTTATTTTATTAGGTCATTGTTCGACATATGTTCTTCGTGTAAATTTAAGTTTCCGTGTCTATATTTCATTTTCCTACTTTTTCTATATGTCAACAGGAAGTTATAGGTGTCCCCTACCCAAGGTCCTTCGGGAGTTTTTGGTTTTGCACTCTTACGAACAAACAATATATTTTACTGTACCATAAACATATATTGGATTCGTGTAGGAGGGTGTATGAAAACAAAACAAAAGTTTTACTTGAAATAAAGTAAAAAACGGAAGATCAAAGAACTCTCCAGTAACTATATGTCATGACACACGAAAATTGTACATGTCGTATTACTAAACTGAATGTATGTAGTACTTTATTATGGTGTTATTGAAATCACTTGTAGGTAGAGTGTATTAATTTCTTTATCGTTTGTCTTCAAAAGGAAGACTACACTTTAGAATCCTAAATGAGACAATTATAGAAAGTATATATCGTACACTTTCACTTCAGGAAGTCAGCACGGGCTGAGAAATACTGGGGCACCTGTCATCGGACGTGGTTCGAGGAGACAGGTACCCTAAAAGGTCCGTTCTCATGACCTCACCCAACGGTAAAGGAAGAGGTCCCTTAGAAGGGCTGGGTCCCTAGTTTGGGTTCAGAGGACGTAACATCCGTCTGCGAAATGGTAGACTCGGTGGTCCCGTATGTTGTCACAATTAATAAAAGTAGTACAACATATAACGTGGGGATCATGAAAGATCATGAATGGAGTCTCTTCCGTTACCGTGGGTTGAGGTCATGAGAAGGGACCTTTTAGGGTATCCGCCTCCTCGGACCACCCGATGTCAGGTACCCCAGCGATTGTCAGTCTGTGTGACCTGCTGAAGGGAAAGTGAAAAGTGAAAGTATGTAACCTCTTCCTTTACCGTTGGATGAGTTCACAAGAACGGACCTCTTAGGGTCCCTGTCCCCTCGGACCACCCAACGACAGATACCCCAGAGTGTCTCAGTCTGTGCTGACTTCGCTGAGTCGTCGTCGTCTTCGTCATGAATGGATACAATATTGACCTTTAAACATATAAACCTAACAGAAGGAGGTTCAGAGGGATGGGGTCGTGGTTGGGGGTCATTCGTGTTTAAACAATAAAATTTATTTAACCTGTCCCTGCTGACCTATAGGTGAACGTTTTATTACTTTGACCTGGAAATTAAGTATTGTGTATGTTTTCAGTTAAGTTTTTCCTAGTCTCTGAATTTATATTCTCAACTTTCATATTTCGTGGATTTCTTTCGTTTTCACATTAAGTAGACTGGAACCCAATTTTAAAGAATGTACAATGTAGTTTTCGTATTCATTGTTATGTTATTTATGTAACTTAAATTAGTTTTAAATTTTCAAAAATACGGAGTTTCTCGTGATAGTTCTTTCACTTTCTTACAGGTCTTATCTCTTTTATAAAAGTTCAGTACACAGTCCTTCGTTGTCAATCTTGACCTGTACCTTGTTGTCTGAACAAGGTTTATCGTTTTCCTCATGTAGTTCCGACATATAACAGTGGGACGAATAAATTGAATATCCGTCTCATGTAGAACTCTTTACTACCCGACCTTCTTCGTGTTCGACCTTAGTTCTAACGGTCCTCTTTATAGTCATTGGAGTCTATATGTTTACTGTGGTGGGAATACCGTCTTTCACTTCTCCTTGATTTTTCGGAGAATTACTGTCACTTTCTCTTCTCACTTTTTCAACCGAATTTCGAGTCGTAAGTGTTTTACTTCTAAGTACCGTAAACCAGGGTAGTGAAGGACCCTACCCCTTTGTCACCTTTGTCACAGTCTGAAATAAAACCCCCCGAGGTTTTAATGACGTCTACCATTAACGGTGGGACTTTGATTTTCTGCGAATGAGGAACCTGCTTTCCAATACTGGTTGGATCTCTCGTATAACTTTTCGCCTCTGTAATGTAACGGATGTTTCCAGGTAGATCAGTTCCGATACCAAAAAGGACACCAGTACATACCTACACTCTCAACCTGACACTTCTTTCGACTCACGGCTTCTTGACTACGAAAACTTGACACCACAACCTCTTCTGAGAACTCTCAGGGAACCTGACATTCCTCTAGGTTGGTCGGGTAAGATTTCCTCTAGTCGGGACCCATAAGAAACCTTCCTCACTACGACTTCGACTTTGAGGTCATGAAACCGGTGGAGTACGCTTCTCAACTGAGTGACCTTTTCTGAGACTACGACCCTCCTTAACCCCCGTCCTCCTCTTCCCCTGCTGTCTCCTACTCTACCGACCTACCGTAGTGACTGAGTTACCTGTACTCAAACCCACTTGAGACCCTCAACCACTACCTGTCCCTACGGACCGTACGACGCTAAATACCCCGTGTCTCAGCCTGTGCTGACTCACTGACTTGACTTGACTTGAATACACGATTCCTAGAGATATGTTATATCTTTCGTGATAATGTTAAGTTGCTATTTTTTTTTTGGTAAATAATAGACCTTTTTCTTAAACTTATCTGTAAACAGTTTTTTAGTGAATGTTTCCCGATTATTCGTGTACTTGTCTATGAATTGTGGAAACAAGTGACACAATCAGCGAGTCAGCACGGGTTGAGAAACACTGGGGTACCTGACGTTAGGTGGTCCAAGGAGACAGGTACCCTAAGAGGTCCCTTCCTATGACCTCACCCAATGGTAAAGGAAGAGGTCCCCTAGAAGGGTTGGGTCCCTAGCTTGGTTCCCAGAGGACGTGACGTCCGTTTAAGAAATGACTGACTCGATGTTCCCTCTCACGTTTAGTTTTGGTGTTACTCTGCGGCAAACTGTTGGTTATCCTACCAATATTATGTTCTGTCTTACTATTATTATTATTCCGATTCTATACCTCTTTAATCTTGAGTACGTATAACGACTATTCTTACATTTCACCGTGTCTACGTTACCTTTTGACCGACCGACAAATGTTTAACAATTTGTGTCTCCATGGTAGAGTAGGTCGTAAAGGTGAGGATAAATACATAGGTTCTTTAAATTTTGGTACAGATGTGTTTTTTGACGTGTACTTATGAGTATTGTCATAAGTATTATCGTCTTCTCGTCTTTGTTCCGTTTACAGTAGTTGCCTACTTACCTATTTGTTTTACATCATTTGGGTGTCTTACTTTATCATAAGTCCGTATTTTTCCTACTGTATAAGTGAGTACGAGGTATTACCGATTCGGAACTTTTGTTGTTACGATTTACTGTCTTCGGTTATTGTTTCCGGTATAAATATCTTTACAGATCTTGTCTGTAGAGGTAGGTCTGACTTTCGTCTAATCATCTACGATCCCCGAACTTCCTTCTTCCTTATATTCACTGACGATTACCGATACCTTAAAGTAAACCTCCACTACTTTTGTGAGATTTTAATCACTACTGTCAACGTGTTGGAACACTTTATTTTTGATAATTTGATATGTAAAGTTATCCCGTTTTACAATACCAAACATTTAATATAAAATTCATTTTTATTTAATATTCGTACGTGTGTATGTGAATCTATATGTCTATTTTGTACCTGTAATAATCTACGAATACACACATACGAATACGTGTATATGAGTCAGCACAGGTTGAGAAACACTGGGGTACCTGGGACTGGGTCCCTAGTTTGGGTGTAGAGCTTACAAAGGACGTAACCGTCCGTCTAAGTAATGGTGACTCGGTTTACCCTTTGGGATAATACACGAATTATGAACAGTTCACCGATTTTACTGATGTCCCCGTTTGTACGAATAGTTTTTCACTTGTCTTTTTTTTACAGGTACACTTAATATCTAACCACTCGTTAAAGATGACAGACAACATACCAAAAGATCAGGTACTAAAAATAATGAAAGTATTAATCTGTTTTTACGTCATTCATACCAAACTTTAGGACAAGAGACCGATAATGGGTCTATTACAATTAAATGTATGTTTTTATAGAAGATCTTTCTCGTTAAGAATCTTTATTTTCAGGTTTTTAATCCAGTTTTAATGAAAACCGTATATGTTTTCATTATACAGAAAGAATGTTATACAAGTAAATGTGAAACAGAGTCAAGGTGGTGTTAATTGAATGATCAATTCATTCAATCACAAAAATGGTACGGGAAGAGGGTTCCTAGAAGGACTGGGTCCCTAGTTTGGAAATAGAGTACAAAAGACTTAACCGTCCGTCAAAGAAATGGTGCTCGTGGTGGATCCCTCGGGATGTCTCACAAAAACTTGTAATTGTCGTATGTACTAATAAATCTCTTAATCAGTCTTTTTGTTGACTTCGATTAAATTTCGACATATGTACACACGAGTGTGTGTTTGTGTCTCGACCCAGATAGACATGTCTATCTAAGGACCTGAATCTTCGTCGTCTAACCATCTAAAACAATACTGTATGAACTTTTTTTACACTAATCTACGGGACTCGTAAAATTTAGTTTCCCTTTATATTTGTACTGTTCGATTAGTAAAACTTTGCCACCAACAAAAAGTCAAAGATTCAGTACAGACTGAGAAACACTAGGGGACTTGACTGGGGTCCGAAAGGACAGGAAGTAATAGAGGGCCCTAAACGAATTCGAGTACACGTAACTCATTCACCACGGTAAGTTAATAAAGTAAGAGACAGTATGGAAAGAAGAGAACGGGAGTCAGAAAAGGCCGAGTCCCAAAAAGGTTACTCAACCGAGAAGTATAGTCCACCGGTTTAACAACCTCGAAGTGGAGTTGTGGTCAGGAAGGTTACTTATAAGTCCCAACTGAAGGAAATCCTAACTGACAAAACTAGAGGAACAATAGGTTCTCTGAGAGTTCTCAGAAGAGGTCATGGTGTTAATCTTTCGTAGTTAAGAAGTCGAGGTTCAGAAGAAATACCAGGTCGAAAGTGATGTCACACAGTTTAATAAAGGTTTACATATTATGAGACAGCAACCGTATAAGGTTGATGTTTATAGATTCACTCGTGTTCACAAACCTGTTGTTTCTGGTTATATTTAGTTTCGGGACCTTAAATTATCCTTAACCAAACCCCTTTCAGCATTCCATTTCTTTATTCAACTCCCCCGGTTTGTACGTTCTTACGTGATATTAACTTTTAAGTTTCTCCATAGTTAAACATTATTATCTTCTCGTTTCCATAGGAATTAGTATTTCAAAATAAATGACGTATGATTTCCCGTGGTAGGTAAAAGTTATCCCAACGACACTTAACATTCTCTTTTACCTAGAATTCACAAGTGTCAATAAAAATCTCGGTTTTTCCTGTGGTCCGAACAGTGGGAAACTTTGGTAAAGAACACTCGTATTCGTCTCAATTAACGAAGGAGACAAACCACTTGTGCGTTAGATCGAGTGCGTAAATTATGATAACGTAAGTTACGTTACATAAATGACTAAGACTTTATCAAAGGTGTGGTAGAGGAGGTCAGGTCTATTCGAGGAGTCCTGTCTGTGTTCTTGTAAAATCGAGATCTAGGTATCGTAAAATTTATTCAAAACCGACTTTCTTCTCTACTCTCCTCATAACAGAGACATTGAGTTATTGGAGTCTATTCGTCTATTATAGTGAGATTACCGTCTTTCATTTCTCCTTGATTCTCGGAAAACTACTCCCACTTTCTTCTCTCACTTTTTAGACCGAATTTCGAGTTGTAGGACCTTTGATTCTAGTGTCTTATACCAGGGTAGTGAAGTACCGTTTATCAATCCCTTTTTCACCTTCGTCACTGTTTAAAATAAAAGAACCCGAGGGTTTAGTGACACCTACCACTGACGTAGGTATTAATTTTCTACGTACGAGGAACCTTCTTTTCGATACTGTTTGGATCCGACGTATAATTTTCGTCTCTACAGAAATGACTGTTTCTAAACACATCAGTTTCGATACCAAAAAGGTCATTAGTACATGTTTACACTCTCACCCTGGTATTTTTCCCGACTCGTGATTTTTGGACTACGAAAACTTGACACCACGACATCTGATGACTTCGCTGAATCGTCGTCGTCATCGTCGTCTTCTGAGAGTTCTCAAGGAACCTGTTCCTCTAGTTTGGTCAGCGACGATTTTCTTCAGTTGGGACTTACAAGTAACCTTCCTGACTACGATTTCGACTTCGAGGTTATGAAACCGGTCGACTGTACTTCTCGGCTGAATAACCTTTTCTGGAACTACGACCCCGTCTTTATCTTCCCCCACTGTCCTACTCTACCAATCTACCGTAGTGACTGAGTTAGCTGTACTCAAACTCGTTTGAGATCCTCTACCATTTTCTATTCCTTCGGACCTCACGACATCGGGTTCCCCAACGTTCCTCAGACTGTACTGAATCACCGACTTGTTCTCGTTGAGTGTAAGCAGGACACATAAAATACTTCACGTCACAAATGTAAAAAGTGTGAGCTCATATTTGTTTAATATCGGTGGTACGTGTCCAGGTTTTGTTTACCACTAAGATCTCTACTATTTTAAGTCATATGTTTAACAGTAAAGGAAAAGGGTGTGGGTCTCGTCTGTAAAAATTAGTTAGTACCGTAAGAAAGATATCAATGTTACCTAGAAGTCTTAGGAATAGTGTCTCGGGATCCGTCGGTGGTGACTAGTCGACCTCGTCCGTGTTCTCAAGATTGGTATGCGAAAAGGACAATAAGACTTGTGAAGGTATCCTTAGAATGAAAAGTTCTAGATGTTAATTATTTTATATTAGGAAGTCCACTTGTAATAGTGGAACATGAATAGTTCCTAAGAGATTTTGTACGGTAATATGGGAATTATAAGGGATCTTAAGAAGGGTACGTTACGGTACAATTTACTCCGAAGTTACTGAGTATGACATTGGACGTTAATTTACAAAAGTTATAATCTGATAATTGTAAGTGGTAGAAATTGATATTACGTGTCCAGGGCAATTTTTAAATGATAAAAGTGAGAAATACTTTAATTTCCCTTTCTCTCCTTTATGTTCACGAACACCTACCGCTGAACTTGATGGGGAGACGGTCGTTCCGGATGGTTCTTTCCTCGACCAAGGAACCGACACGCCTCGTCCGGGACGACTTACTGAATCGTTCATTCTTTGGAAACGTAATGACATCCACACCCTAATAGGGGAAGGACGGCGAGACTTCGTAGACTAGGAGTCCGGTCGTGTTTCTTTCAACACAAGAAATTGACTCCGTAAGTGTCTGTCTTACTCTTTCCGACCCACCGTCCCGTATGACTCTTCTGTTGATTTTAATGGTGAGGGACGTTTCGGACTGAAACACTCAGGACCGTGCCCCGGACGTTGTCGAGACGATCATCGTATGAGGGGGAGAGTCTCAGAGGTTGTTTATGTCTTAATATGAGCCCCAGTCTCTTTAGACAAGTAGTTGTTGAAAAGGTGTGGGGAACGACCACCATTCTTGACTTGTCACTGACTCTCTTACGGTCACCATCTTCTATCGAGGTAGACCAATTTTTTTTTTTTTTTATCTTGAACTATGAGAATTTTTGAGATGAAGGACTATGTGATGTATCCTGGTAATTCCGATTCAGGATATACGTTTTCGGAAAATACTACAGAATTAACCTTATCTACAAAATCCATTTAAAAAAATCTTTTGTATAAAATGTTGTAAAGAAGAAATTTATACATCTTCGTAGGTAAGAAGAATATGTTTTTCTCAACACCACCTCCTCTCACTTCCGTCCTCGTCACCCTGTCACCGGTGGTCTTAAAGACTCGTCCTATGCTCCGTCCCCCACTTCAGGTTTGTGACACACGATAATTGTTTTGGTACCGTTTACGTACGTCAAAAATTTAATGAAATAGTGAGATCTATGACCCTCATTGTTATTATTCTCGTCGATTTCAAATAAACTCGATAAAAACCATGGTCTGTGACAAGACCCGTGAAATGTACGAAATAGAGTTGACTCAGATTTAGTTTAAATCTTTCCTCTGTAATAAGAGATTTGTGATTCCGAATCTCTTATATTCACTGTGAGTATTACGGTCTGATAATTATTAGTCTCCCCGGTCTGAGTTTGGCTTTTACAGAGGTAAATCCGGTATGGGAGTAGGTCTTTATTTTTCAACTTTCAGTAGTGTCACAGTGCACTCACATACGAGGAGCCAAGACAGAGAAGTGTTGTTTCTAAACCCCACTACCTGTAATTTCGGGAGTCGCACAGTGTCGAGAGCCCAGAACCTGTCTGGCACAATATCGAGAGTCCAGAGATTGCCTGGCACAACATCGAGAAGATGTTTAGTCACAATGTCGAGGCACAATATCGAGATAATATAAATCTATTATCGTCCTTTTAGGTAGAACCTCCACACTCCCGTACAGTTGGGTTTCAGTGCTTCTCTTCTCGTGGGGTCGCGCGTCCTCTGTCTCTCTCTCTCTTTCTCGGGAAACCGAGGAGAAAAATATACAAAAAAAGAAGGGGGACCCAGACGGGATACGTTTGACCCGAATCGGTTCTCCCGACAAGATGGACTTCAGGAGTGAGGTCAGGAGTCTGGAAGGAAACTGGGAGGAAACAAGATAAAAGTACCCGAAAAGGGAAGGAGTAGCAAATCGGTGGAGGTAAAACCTGAGGACAAAAGATAAGATAGATGGATTGTTATCATAGAAGCTCCCAGAGTTTTCAGTGTTACTTAAGTTTAAATAAATCACATGTCCATCCTTCTTTTGTACTGACAAGAAAGAAATCAGGGTCTTCTTGTTTGGGACACCTATACGGATCGTGAACAAAAAAGTCCCTCACCCGGTTTCTTGTAAAGACCCAGTCAGTCCTTGTAATTCGTGATTATGTTCCAAGAATGAGTCTTAGGGGATTGAGTTGAAACGCACAAAGTTAAGGACCCTTCCAAACTCTCATATATTCTTTTGTCGCATGATCGGACACATCAGTGTAGACTTGTGACAATAGAGTCAGTGTGGTTCGACACTATACCGTCCATCGTTACACGTGTTTCAAGTTCGATTTAGTATTCTATTATGCTCAGTGTCTAGTCTCGGGTCGATTCGTAAATCGGAGACAATGACTTGACAATCCCCTTCGCGTGACTAACTTTGACCGGTGGGACCGGTCCGTGGTATCATTGGTAAACGTACTCAACAAAATGTCGTCCTCCAGGACCATTCCTTCTCCCTTGATTATTCGGAGGTGGTTGGTCTTCTCAAACCCTTTCCAGTTTTCCTCTGTGGTGGACAGGTTGGTGGAGGGTCTTAGGAAGAAAGACCGTAGGTAGAACCGACTTGTTCCGTACGTGGTGGTCCTTCCTGAGACTCAGTCTTACTCACCGATTTCTGTTGGGTCTTTGATTAAGGTAGTGGTATTTTGGACTCTGACGTCCAGTACACCGTCTCGACAAGAGGACCCAAGGGAATGGGATGACGAGAGGTGGACCCACGGGAAAAGGGTTATTTTAGAGAACGAAACAGTCGTGTACACAGAGGAACCTGTCAAGTAAAGACTCACAATCTGTTCTCGGGTCAAAGACAACGTTCCCCAGGGGGAAGGACGTTGTCTTGGTGTCTTCACTGACTTAATACTGATAGTTTTCCGTCGTTTCAGAACGTTCCTAAAGAACCTTAGACAGTAAGTTTAGGAATGACTAAACTAATCTTTAAGGAGAAAGGTCCTTTGGGACCATCTGACTTTATTTACACTGTTGATTCGACTTATCTATTCCGTTTTGTGTGAAACTTTTACTAGACTCCTATGATGTCCCAGATGACAAGTTTTTTCTAATTTCCGTCATTTTAACTTTGTACTTGAATTTGAAAACTAAACACGTACCTTGGACGTAAACGATAAAGTTTTGGTTTATCATTCCCCCTTTATAGTCTGCTCGGGTTTAACTTCCCTTAATACGTTTTATAGATTGATCAATAGGAGTTTTAACAGTTCCAGTAGTTTTTCTGTCTTTTAGACTCTTTAATTGTGTCAGATTCCTGGAATTCACCTACCTACCGTAGTGGCTTAACTACCTGTGCTCAAACTCGTTCCAGGCCCTCTGCCACTACCTGTCCCTTTGGACCGCTCGACGCCAGGTACCCCAGCGTTTCTCAGTCTGTGTTGACTCGTTGACTTGACTGACTGACTGAAATCGTGCTATTCTTCTGTACCATTGGTTTACATTGTACCAGAGAATTTACCTAGACCCTGTTTTTTTTTTCTGATATATTTGATTCTTTTACGTCAATTCAGACCGCAAACCAATTATCATTTCTTGATCACAGTCCAAGACTCGAAACTGTCTACGTTGTTATTATCCTATAGTTGTTGTCCCATTTTACCTATTTTCCATATATCCTCAGACATTATAAGAGTGTTAAAAAGATAGTTAGATTTTAAAAAGATTTTATTTCTAATAAGTATTTGTTTAGGGATGTTTCTGTGTGTCATCTGTCACGGGAAGGTTTACCGGTATATAATTTTCGTATAGGTAATCTGAATTTATCACGGGTTGTATATCAATCGTAAGTTATTCTTATTAAATTTATTTACTATTTACTTATTTCACCTAGGAAAAGAGATCAATTTTTTTTTTTCAGAGTAAAAAAAGTAATAGAATTTAGATATGAGTCGAAGTAAAAGTTCTCGGAGAAGCTTCATCGATTTGAGATAAAAGATGTCTAGTAACCGTAGGATGAAGACGAACTCAGGTTTTTTCAGAAGAGCGCGAGGATCCTAGTGAGTCGGAAGTAAGAATGGAACCGAAACATCAGGAGAACGGGGTTTCGATTACGGGAAGGTTGACTAAGGTAGACAGGGTCCCATTTCAATTCAAGTTAACCGAGATTCTTAACAAAGATTTGTACAGAAGGAAAGGACTTTAGAAGGAAGAGACTTGAGGATCACGGATGCAACAGTCAAGTTGTACATATACATTGTAAAACTATATTTTGACAAATCTCACTAGTCAGAGTCTGACAATCATAAATCGAAGGGAAAACTAGGTTGTAGTGAATTTCCCTCTCTAAAAATCTCTGTCCTTTCCCCACCTATCCTCCCTAAAATTTTCCTGTGTTCCTTTTATTCAAGTTGTACAAGGAATAAGTACCAAAGTACTTACATCTGTAAATAGAATGGTTTGACATATGGAATATATACGTGTTAAATAATATCCCACTATTTCGACAAATTTTATAGATACACTAAGTTACAAAACCAAAGATTAAATAAATGTTAAAATATGTTGATAACGTTCTGTTACACTGAAATAAAAGACTCAAAATTCGGTTTTTATTTGGAGTTATTTTAGATTGAAAACTTTTGATAATGTACTGTGAACTTTTGCCACACACACAAGAGATTATAATTCATTAAACTCTGTAGAGTAAGTAAACAATTCCTGTCTCTTTCAATTTCAGAGAATGATGATACCATAGGACCAGTTGAATTTTAACTAATTTGAAAATTTTAAATCGTTTAGTCTAGTAACGAACCCAAACATCGTATTACGGTTAATACGTGGAACCTCAGTGTAGAAGTATACCGAGAAGTAAGAAATTTCGTAGGAGTTCTTTGAATTTAGAAAGCCGGTGAAAGGTCAATGGGGGAGAATGGGTATCACGAGAAAATGGACCTGTGTTCCTGTACTGAACACACTGACTTGATGTGGTTTAGGGACTACTAAACAGTTCTTGGTCGGTATACGACTGATATCAAAGGAGTGACTGGTCATGGACACCGTAGTTGAAACCGATTCCTGTTAGTCGGACATTGTCCAAGGTTGGAGTCTGACTTCCACGTCGATATCGGAAACAAACCCCGAGACAGAGAAACTGGTCGAAGGACAGATACAGGTAAGGGGTGAACTATCGGGGGACAGAAAGGATGACGACTAGACACACAGAAACGATTAAAAAAGAAAAAAGAAAAAAGGGGTTGGACAGGACGACGGATGTCACGACGAAGTAATTTGTCATTTAGTCGAGGTGGAAGAACGGGACGAAGTGGTTTAAGATGGTGTAAGTTGAATGATGCTACTAATTAAAAGAAAAAAAGTGCGGTATATGTTAGAGTAGGTGGGTCTGTTAATTTTTATTATGATTGTTAAAAACGTAAAGATAATGGTTTGTTTTTAAGGTGAGATAGAACCAGAGAAAAAATATATGGAATATATATCGTTCCATAGATACGTTGTACCTTTCTCGAAGTTTGGACCTCCGACTTCCGAGATTCAGGACCAAGGCGGTGACTGATCGACGTGATAGACTTTATGTGAGTTGGAATGATTCGAGGTCAAAGGAGTGTAAAGTTTACCGTTACCTCTTAATTCACTTTATTACGTCCGTTTTATAGAATGGTTGACACTTTACGGTGTGCTTACGTTCTCTAACGTTTATCTGTCACACATAGATAAGAACTCCGTCCATATAAAGAAACTCGAGACATTTTTTAATTCACTTGATAAGGTAAAGACCGTGATTTTCAGTAGTTGGGAAAAACTTTCAGAGTGTCATCAAACCATCTATATTTTGATCTCTGTTTTTAACGGAAGGACTTAGGATCTCGAAATACACCCTCTACTTCGTCTCTTCTATATTTTGTGTTCGAATGAAGTTATACCTCTTCACCTATTTTAACTCCATGATTAGTTTTACAAACTTCTGACAGTAGGAAGATTCTTATTACGATACAAATTCTCGGTACACAAGTTGTAGACGTTTGGTTTTCGTTTACTTTTTAAGATAATCGAACATGGTCTTTACACTTATGAGTCGACTTTGATTCTGATAACACCCCCCATATTAAGCTTCATTATAGTCCTACCTTTACTACTCACTCCTCTTTTCCATTTTTAATAATGTATTTGTGTTAAATAAAACCTTTTCGTATACTCGTGTACGTTCCGTCGTTTTAGATTTGAAAGAGAACCATTGACTTATCGTCTCAGTCGTGTCCCAAAGTCTTCTTTTAACCTTTGGTTTGCCTTGGTCTTTTCAAAGCCGACCCTTTAAAAAGGACTAAAGAGTTCCGGTCACAGTCCATGAAATACAAAATACAAGGTTAACAGGGAGTGTGGATGAAGTTAACCTTAATGATGGTATTACACGATGTCGGTAGACAATTCAACGGGAAAAACTTTTCGTCTTTGGTACAGAAAAAAAGGAAACACTGAGAACATGGTTCGTACAGTGGACGGTGTGCTACTAGTTCTTGACAATACTTTACTATTTTCTTGATGTGAAACTGGTCATTGTATAGACGACTAGTCAAGACGAAGAAGAGTCCTGTCGTTTGTTTTATGTAAGTAAAATTTTACCAATTCAAAATCACGTACTGATACCTTTAGTAATAAAATAACTTTGAGTTGACAAAACATGTCAGAATAAGATCGGTCTTAAAATCCCCCGATGATAAGTCTCAGTATTCAACACGTTCTAGTAAGGTTCCAACTAAAGACTACGGTCACTTTCGTTTTAGTGTCCCAATCGGTGGAACGAATATCTTCTCTTGTCGGTATCTTTCAAACCGTACAATGTGCGATGCGTCGAGACACCTTCACGAGAAGTGGATCTAATTTGCGACTTCTCAAGCCGTTGTGTTATACATGTTGGGTAAACTATCACGGGTACAGTCGACCGAACTACTTTAATCGGATAATACGTCCGTTTTATACATAGGAATAAGGGAGTCATTAAAGTGTTCACTTACGGAAACGAATTTATTATTTCCCAATTACAAGAATCTGGTGAAGTACCTATTAAATCACTGATATTTTTTATTGAGTGTAGAAGACTTAAAAATTGTGTCTTACGGTCATGAAACTCGACAATTTTGTCTAGGATCGTTTTCACTAACTCCCTGGTTAACTTAGTCTGTTTGTGTCCTTATTTCTTCCAATTTGAGTAAGAAAGTAAATCCTATAGGGTCTTGGAAATTATACAATTAGATATTTTCCGTAATGTAATACGTCACAAAGAACTTAAATAAAATGGGGTCTATGAAAAAGTTCTTTGTAAAAACGTCCTGATTACACTAGAGTATTTAGTAAGAGTTTTTATGACCGGGTTTCATATCGTAGGAGAGCTAAACAAAATTTGTGGGTGGGTAACTGGTCTTTGATATTCCACCTCTGGTTCTAAGTATTTAATAAAAATGATAAACGAAATAATTTCCTATTAATTGTATCTCGAAATATAAGTAAAGTCCACATGTTGTTTTACTAAACTATAAACACATACGTTTTGCCAGCGGTGTTATTCAGATCAATGGTAGACAGTGGTATGTTTCAATATTAAAAAAAGAACCCCACTCTTGACGATTCTAAATGAGAGATATTAAAATTATTCGAAGGTGTCCCCTCAAAATTCAGTAGTTTATCCGTCGTCAATCACCTGAGTGTAAACCCACGTTGAGGTGTGAAGTCGGGTTAAAGAGTAATGATGTGCAAAGATCGGAGTTTTCAATTTAAAAACACCGAGTAGAAAGTGTCTCAAGTTTTAGAGGAAAGTACAGATGTTCGTTCACACATTTTATCTTTCTGACAGAATAAAAATCAAGGTCTAAATGATATAATATCCAAGTCTAAAGACTATGACAATCGTTCCGAAGAGTGAACAAACTTACGTGTTAAAACTCTACGTAGGGGTATCTTTAATTTTGTCATAATTCTACAAGTTTTACGTTTATTTGTGAATTTCCGAAAAGGAGGGATCTTAAGAAAAGTGTCTGTAGGTGTCTTAGTACCTTCTAATCTTAACTTTCCTCACGGATCTCCCCAATTCGATAAATGGGTATCAGTATGTCGAGTAATCTCCGTTTTGACCACGAATTTAAATCTTAAGAGAATAAGACCACGAAGAATAAGATGAGTTTAGTTGTATCGTAGATATATAAATAAGACTTATGGAGTTAAAGAGTGTCGATACTTAGATAAAACCCCCGTTAGAAATACAGGAGTTTAATCCTTATTGTCTTTCTTCCTTCTTTTCCCAAAACCAAGAATAAAAAATTGTTATGAAATTTCTATTAATAGACTTTTAATTTATTTCTAAGGTTTCGAAACAAGTCTATTTTATCTATAAGGTCATAGATGGTGAGGGGGAGTTTAGATTAAGACGTAGTAGTGGTAGAGAATGGATTTGATACTGTTATTAAGATATTAGTTTGAACACAGAAAGGTTCAGTCGAAGTCAAAGGTCGGATGTCCCTTTCAACAGAAAATTTTTGTCTTTTGACTAGTACAATAAAAGAAAAAGTTGGGAGGTCACTGAGGAATAATGAGAAATCCAAGTGTTGGGTTTTGTGGAAAATTTTAGAACGGGGAGGTTAAGAAAAAGACCGGTTAGAGGGGAACACCTGGTGCGAAGTTGGTATGACTGAAAAAATTTTAAATTAATACGATACGAAAAACTACAGAGTTATAAAATGATTTATGAAAGGGAGACGAATCTTTTAAAGGATGTAGGTTAAGTTCAAGTCGAAGGAACAACGTGATTGATTTTTAGTCGGAAACTGAGAGTGCAAATTTTAAATAAGACCCTACAGGAGCAACCGGAAGTATCTGGACCGACGAGATGGTGAGACGTAAGTTTAACAAATGAATTTACTGAGAAGAGGATCTAGCATTCGTGCTACTTCCGTCTAGCTATTGTGTGACTATTAAGTTATGAATGCCCACCTTCTTTGTTTTCCCTTTTCTCTTCCTACCTTTTACTGACCCACCTTGTCTCCTTCCGTCCCTTCTCTCCTTTCCCTTCTTTCGTCACCTTACTTCTCTTCCTTTGTATTCAACGATAGAAAGGATTACGTTGTGAAAATTATGCTAATTAATTAAAAAATAGACCATACTAATATTTTCTCTATGAGAACTCATTAAGGGTAAGTGAGTTAATTATGTCAAGTTCCAAAGTTTTGTTGTGTTTTTATGTATTAACATACTTGATCTTATGTTTGGGTTATAGTTTATTGTATTACTTTTCTCACTTTTCTATCGTCCATGTAATTTTGTGGTTTCTATCATCCACGTAATTTTGTGATTTGTATCGGTCGTACGTTTGGTAAGGAGGACTTTTTGTGATGTATAGGGTTTTGAGTCTCTATGTCGTTTGATAATTCAGTAAACGACGAGTTAATTTCGAATGCAATTTCTTTATTGTGAAGACATTCAATCTCTCTTCGTTGTGAGTAAAAAACCGTCATTTTTACTGAGGTATCAAAACGACTATTTGACAATAAAGATGTCTCCCTCCAGATTCTAGGACATATACAGATATTCGTCATCTGTCCTGGAATTAAAAGTTTCAGAGTACGATCTGTAGGTTCTGGTGTATGACATTTTCGTGTATGTCGAGTTAAATAGACAGAACCTTCCTTTTACTCCGTTGGTCTGGGACGACCCTAAACATGGACTTTCAGCGTCTTTTTACTTCTAGGTCTTTTCGAGAATTCCGTGTGGTCAATTCGTTTTATGTAACTCTTTACGTAATAAAAACTCTTCCGGTAACCGACTTGATTGTTTTAATTTTCAGTATTAGTAACTTTTTATTTTCTATGTTTACATAAGATTAAAACGGAGTCAATAAAGAGACATTAACTTAAAAAAGATGATACATATCTCTATAGTGAAGAATTTTTTGAGGGGGGGTGGTGGTTTTTTTTACAAAATATACTGTGTTGATTCTTAGTGTCTAAGAAGATATCGACCTTCGTTGGAGTCTTTATTAAATCAAATTTAAGAGTAAAATATCTAATCTCTTTGATTTGGGTTCTCTGTACTTTACTGAACTCGTTCCAGTGTAATACTTGATAATTACACTCCTGGTCTCCTGGTCTTGGGATTAGTGGATTAAGTCTTAAATCTAAAGACTTCTCGTCTAGTGAGACCACTCGTGGGCATAAAAGGATAAGTCATGACAAAAAAAATAAGGGGGGGAGGGGGTCTCGTTTGCGTAGTGTAAGATAAACTCGAATATCTGTAGTAGATTTTGGGGGTCTACCAAAGTATAGTCGAAGGAGGTTCCGTTTAGTGGGAGTAGGACTTAAACGCGTTATCTAATAAAAATGAGATTTTCTTCTTGAAATAAATATAGGTACAATATAAAATAGAACCACGAAAGTCTAGTAACAAGGACGGAAAACTTCAATTAAACTTAAGACCTAGACGTAAGTATCATAATCGATGAGGGAAGGGTCAGACTTAGTGGACACTCAGACTTCTCGTAATGGAGGATACAGAAGTAAGTCTAGTGTCCTTTCAGTGCCTTATCCTTCCCGTCTTACCGTCGATCGGTTGGACGGCCTCTGCTACAATCTTAGTCCTGTATGCCGAACACCAACAAGTCGTCCGAGACTTGAGTGGATTTCTGAGAAATGGAGTTCGTTGTAACAAGATTGGACAAAATATAAGATATTGTTTATGTTAACGTAACTGAGTTACCGTTGGGTGAGGTCATGAGAACGGACCTTTTAGGGTACCTACCTCCTCGGACCATCCGACGTCAGGTACCCCAGCGATTCTCAGTCTGTGCTGACTCACTGAAGTGACAGTGAAAATACGTAACCTCTTCCTTTACCGTTGGGTGAGGTCACAAGAACGGACCTCTTAGGGTCCCTGCCCCCTCGGACCACCCGACGGTAGATACCCCAGCGTGTCGCAGCCTGTGTTGACTTCACTGAATCGTCGTCGTCGTCGTCGTCGTTTCGGAATATATCTTCGAAACCTTTTATTTTAGAACGTAAAGATCGTACAAAATGTCAACTGTTTCATGAAACAATATGTAATAAAATAGACGTTGAATTCCTTCCGTTTACTCAGTTATTAATAATGAAAATTCATTTGATTCTTTTGATTCAAAGTGTGTCTAATTGACTGAATAAGCGGTGGTCTTTCTATTAATCATAACTCCGTCTCTCAGGGGTATCAGACTTCGGTGATGAAAAATACGATGAAACAAATCTCTCATGTCCATTAATAGTTTACATACTGACTGTATTTATAGTCACGTAGTTTCATGTTTGAGCGTTCANCCTACCCCCTCGGACCGCCCGACGGCAGATACCCCAGTGTGTCTCAGCCTGTGTTGACTTCACTGAATCGTCGTCGTCGTCGTCGTCGTTTCGGAATATATCTTCGAAACCTTTTATTTTAGAACGGAAAGATCGTACAAAATGTCAACTGTTTCATGAAAAAATATGTAATAAAATAGACGTTGAATTCCTTCCGTTTACTCAGTTATTAATAATGAAAATTCATTTGATTCTTTTGATTCAAAGTGTGTCTAATTGACTGAATAAGCGGTGGTCTTTCTATTAATCATAACTCCGTCTCTCAGGGGTATCAGACTTCGGTGATGAAAAATACGATGAAACAAATCTCTCATGTCCATTAATAGTTTACATACTGACTGTATTTATAGTCACGTAGTTTCATGTTTGAGCGTTCACTTTGTGACACTTTCGGGTTTTCCCTCTCTTTAGAGAAAATCTTTTGAAGGTGTACAGAAGAGTTCTACCTGAGACATCCTAAAGTATTTGGGACAAAGTTGATAATTGGTATTTATATGTGTGTATACGTGTTTGTGTGTGTGTTGTAGGGGTATCGGACCGTAAAGGATAAGACTTATGAATTCTAACTGGTGGGTAAGACGGGAAACAGGGTCATTCATACGGAAATATCAGTTCTTTTTTCCAGGACCAAAGGGTTTTACGATGACCCTCTGTACGTTTTTGGTGGTTTTCTCATAGAACCAAAGGGAATAAGGACAATAAATTTACTGTGTGAGTTGAAGAACTATTACGTGATCAAAGGTCCTACTCTGATAAGTTTTCGAATATAGGTTAGGGGTCAAAAAGGACGGAGAATTTAAGATCGGTTATTGGTCTAAATATGAGTGAAAACATATGAACGTGGGGTGGGAGTCCAAACGATATTTTATAGTCTAACTATATTTTATAGTAAGACTCCAAGTCGAAGGTGTCTAGACACTCTGGTGTGTGTATGTGTTCGGTCTATAGTACAGAATTCCCATAGAAGACACAGTATTGGTACGACTCATAATATTCTCTGTATGTTACGAAGTATCAATATATCGTAAAGTCAGAAATACTTTGTGAAAGTATCTATAGTGACACTAGGGGTGTGTTGAATTTACTTGTCGAGTCAACGGTAATAAAAGTAAAATATCTACTTCTTTCACTCTGGGTTGTTTTATTTACTGGACGGGTTCCAGTGTCTTGAAGAACTCACCGGTTCTATATTAAATTTCAGGAGAGTAAGTTCTAACCACCCTTTGGATTATTAATTTTTTAGACTGAATTTTTCTACGTCAGTTTATCGTTATAATCGGTACAGGTAAGTTTACGTCGTAATATTTCTTTTTTCTGCGTCTGTAAAGTGAACTAGAACTGTCACTCCGCACGTTACGGAGGATCTTGGTGGTACTGTTAGAAAATTTAGAAATTGGGGTCTAGTATCAAGTTTGGTCGGTCATTTGTGAAATTTGACACGAAAAGTACGTAACCTTTCTTGTAGATAAGATAACTTCTCTCACTTATTCTTCTACTTTGAGTCCACCTAATTCAATAAGATAAGTTTCTCCTTTTTATGGGACAAGTTGGATCACTGACTAGGCCTACCATCACTTTCCATACTTAGTATTCCGGTGTTTGTGACGTCACTCCTTCGTCGGCTCAAAGTAGGACTGTGTTATCGTTTCACGGTTCGGACATTTTTGAATCGTCTTCTTCCTTCTTTTTACTGTTTCGCGTAATATTGAGACTTATTATAGAACTGTTTCTTATCTCCCGAGCCGTCCGAGAATGTGTAATTTTTAGTACGGGGCATGTTACGCCCGACATGGAAGAGTCTCTTCGTTAGTGTCGGTTCGATTACGTCTTGGTCCTTCTTGTTTTTCGGTCCTCCGTTTTTGAGTAGGTCTTTGTCTAGTAGGTTTTCTGTAAGATCTCGTCGCTAAGAGGTTCTCCACAGGGGTCTGGTCGTCGGAGTCACAGTCAACCCTTCAAAAAAATCTTTACGTTTGGTTACCCAGGAAGGGTCCGGATGGTTAGTTTTTACGTACCCCACCCTAGGTCGTTAGACAAAATTGTCTGGAAAGTCCACTACGATTGAAAATCGGTCGCTTCTTGTACAATCAATGTAGTGGACGAGACACCGGCACGAAGGTCGACTTCTTACACTCGTAATCTACTACTCCTCGCGAGGAGGTAGACGGTACTCGGGACCTACCCTATGTCGAAACTGTGTAGAGCCGACACCCACGATATTTGTCGTCAGGGTAAATCGTAATAGGAGACTTTAGAACTATTCGTGTTACCCTGTCTATACTCTATTAATTACTCTATTAATTACTCTATTAATACCAGTCGTACGTTAATTTTAATTAAATAAGAAGGAGTTAATAAATGATACACCTCTTCACCAAAAGTGTGAGACACATGATTCAGTGAAGTCATCTCAGGTTGAGAAAAGATGGGACACCTGACATCGGTTGATCCGAGGAGACAGGTACCCTTAGAGGTCCTTTCTTATGACCTCACCCAAAGTGTGAACCATATGGACTAAGTAGGTCTTCATACCAAACAATTTTCTAAAGACTCAGAGTTAAGACCTCAAAGATTAAGTCATCCAATTCTCACCCCGGTCTATTAAAAATAAAGATCGTTCAAGGGTCCACTATGACTTTTAATGACCAGGTTCCTGTCGTAAAACTCTTGTGGATGATCTCTTGTCGTTGTTCTTTTTTTTTAGTCACAACATCCGTGTGACCGGGACCGAACGTGACGACGACGACGACGATTCAGTGAAGTCAGTACAGACTGACTGAGACACGCTGGGCTACCTGGCGTCGAACGGTCCGAGGAGGTAGGTACCCTAAAAGGTCCGTTCTCATGACCTCACCACACGGTTACGGAAGAGGCCCGAACGTGATCGTTTACGAATTGTTAAACGAGAGGTCCTTCCCTTAATTTTGTTACTTTAGTTAATAACTATCATAAGTGACTACAGGGTCATATTTATGAGGTTGGTACCGGGTATAGTTCGATGGTTGTACTAAGGTAAGTCGACACTCAGTCTTTCTCCACACGTCTCAGGTGAAAATTATCGGTCGAGGTTACGTGGTGACACTGGTAGAGTGTAAAGGGACCTGAAATACACATTTTTGATGTTATGGTACGACGAATTTAAGGTGTCAAGGGGTCCCTTCCTTAAACGACCCAGTTTGTCTACAGGGTACAATTAAGACGAAGTAAGAAACCACTGAGTGATGGAGATCGTCCTCTCACTGTGTTCCTAAGCAAAGAGTGTTGTTTTGAACATCATTTAAAGGGGTTTACCTCTACGTAGTAGGACTCATAGGTTGTGAGTCTTTAACTAAACCCTTACCAGAACTGTCGTGTGACAAGTGATCTTTTACCCTTAGCATATTTTCATTTACCCTTTTATATTTTCGACATAACGGTCCGTTCAGCATATCACCCTAAAGATTTCATTTTACCTCCACTAATTTAGATTCCTTCTGAAGTTTATAATTTATACCAGTTTGACGATACACCGTGTATCGATTATTGGGTCGAGAAAAAATTTATGTCTTATTTACGAAGACCTCACTTTGGGAGTCTTTGGAAATTATTGTAGGTCATTCTTTTCTAATTTCCTTTCTTGGTATAAGACGAAAGGAAAGGAAAACTTGGAGATGATTTGTATGTAAGACTTTTTTTTAAGAAACTGAGACTTTAGGACCGTAGGAGGGTGTAGGAGTGTGTCGGAAAAAATTTTTATGGAAAACACGAGGGGAGTTGACTGGTTAGGAGTTCAAACCAGTTATTAGGACCAGTCTTAGGACTGAGTATATTAGTTTTACACTGACATTTTCACTTCTACGTCCAAAGAAATTAGTTCTACGGCTCTTTTGTACTTAGTCGGTTGGTTTCCGGAAATTTTCTGAGAGAAGTTGGTTGTCTAAGAGGACTGGTACTCAAGGTTAGTTTTAATAACGACTTATACATTATAGACCTTCAAAATTGTAATACTTATTGGTAGTTTTTGGAAAACTGACTCCTGTTTCACTGTAGGTTAAACTTATTGTTAAAAGAGGTACATGATTATTTTTATCAAAAAAACTTGTAAAAATAATTCATGATTGTCTGTTTCTACCTCGAAGGGACCACCGTGTTATCATTTCTTAGAGAGGCGGTTACGTCCAAGTTAGGGAATGGAGTCATTCTAGGGGATCTCTCCCTTTACCGTTGGGTAAGATCATAAAAACGGACCCTTTAAAGTGCCCGTCCCCTCGGATCGTCCGATGTCAGGTATCCCAACGTTTCTCAGTCTGTACTGAATCGATGATTTGTTGTTGTCTTTCCCTGTTTCCGTCTACCAGATACATAGTGAACTTTTGGGTCAGAAGAGTTCGAAAGTCGGTGGATGGACAGTGGATCAACGGTACTCGTTTGTCGTTCGGGACGGACCTCTCGAATTGGATGTGTCTCAAGTGAACCTCAGCTAGTCGTGCCGAGACATTAAGATGTGAACTTTTTAGAGAGAACAACAACCTGGTGTCGGTCTTGTTTTAATTTCGTAAAGGATAAGTTAAAACGGTTGACGTTCTTGAGTAAATGAATTTCGAACTGTTGCTATTCAACTAAGTTAACGGTAAGTTCTTCTTCGTCTAAACATTTTACACAAAAGGACAGTCGTCGAGTGTGATTCGAAGGTAAAAGAGACGAAGAAAGAGAAAAAGGGTTTCTAAGTCTTTTTTTGACATTAGGACTCTTGTATCGAAAAACCACCGGGGAGGGTAACTCTTCTCAGTGACCTCCGTTATGTACATGGTACTGTACGGTACATGTATGGCGACACAAGGACTGTCTGTGTTACTCCTTCTAGATAATCGAAGAAATGAGAGAGAGACGTCGGAGAACCGGTGGTGAGACGAATGTCTACGAAGGAAGGAACGAGTTTCGAAAATTTGGGTGTTCCCAGTAAGGAAAGGAATTAGGTTTTGGTTCGTTATCATGTCCAGATTCAGACTTTCCAGAAGAGATAATAAGAGGAGGAAGGTCGTAAGAAACGTAGTTGTTCCCGACGACGACGACGATTCAGCGAAGTCAGCATAGGCTGAGACACGTTGGGGTATCTACCGTCCCCCTAAGAGGTCCATTCTTGTAACCGCACCCAACGGTAAAGGAAGAGGTTACGTACTTTCACTTCAGCGAGTCAGTACAGAATGAGAATCGCTGGGGCACCTGACGTCGGGTGGTCCGAGGAGGCAGGTACCCTAAAAGGTCCGTTCTCATGACCTCACCACTCGGTAACGGAAGAGACTAGTTGTTCCCGTCATTATACAAAAATTTGTTTGACTTCTCGCTTAATCTGGACCGACCAAATAAAAATGCATCTACAGGATCCTATTTTGAGTTTTCAATGTTTCAGAAATTACTACGTACTGGATTTTTATACTATGTCCAGTTCTTGAAACCTACTTTATCTTCTCACTTCGATTTTAGTGAATATCTCGTGAGTCTCTTTAGAACACAAAACTTCGAGTTTTGTGTGACTCAATTATAATCCACTAAGTGTATATTCGTTAAAAAGAAATTAATAAAAAACGAATCTTGGATGTCGAATCATTATTTACTATAGATAATAATCGTGACAATATTAATACACAAGGAAACAGAAGATTCTACATTAAGAAATTCTTTTGATGATTAGGAAACGACTTTTTTTCCAAAGTCAACGTACTGTTATGAGTTTATCACCTGTGGATTTCTCAATATCTTCCCATCCATCACTTCGACAAAGATTTAAATCGTCTCCTTTTTCGCGGAAGCAGTTAATCTGTATTAATGGAGTCAAAACCCCGAAGGGAACACCGAGTCGACCATTTCTTAGGTGGACATTACACCCTCTGGACCCAAACTAGGGACCCAACCCTTCTAGGGGACCTCTTCCCTTTCCGATGGGTGAGGTCATAAGACCGGATCTCTTAAGGTTCCCCTACATATCAGGTACCCCAGTGTTTCTCAGTCTGCACTGACTCGCTGAAAGTGAAGTGAAAGAAGTGGAATCCAAACCTATCGTCAGACAATACGTAAAGGGAAGGGTAGGTGAGAACCATGATCTATCTCGAATTCTAAGAGATCATCTCCTTGACACGTATATACGTACATATACGTTCCCACACGACCACACACAAAATGTAAAGACATAATAGTTAAGAACCAAGTATCTTGAGTGAAACATTTAAAATCAATTTATCTTACGTGAATACATCTTCGTGATTTTATATCGATTATTTGAGACCTGTTTTACGTCCTCCAGACAAAGACTTTGACTTGATAGGGTCCCGTAACAAATATTTTTCAATCTTTCACTTCAGCGAGTCAGCACAGGTTGACAAACACCGGGGTACCTGACATCGGATGATCCGAGGAGACAGATACCCTGAAAGGTACGTTCTCATGACCTCACCCAACGGTAAAGGAAGAGGTCCTCTAGAAGGGCTGGGTTCCTAACTTGGGTCCAGAGGGCGTAATATCTGTGTACGAAATGGTAGACTCGGTGGTCCCTTCACGAATATTTTTCAATTCGTCTTACTAAATATTCGGGAAAAGGTCGAGGTCTTGGATAGTAAAGTGACGGGGAACACAAAATAAACCTCTTCTGTTCATACTGGATACAATGGTTATACACAGTTATGTGGGTGCCAATTTTTTTTTCATAGTTCTCATTTCCAAATTGCAAATTTTATCAACTTTCAGTAATTTCGTAGTTTATTTTACCTGACACTATTACAGTACTCCGGTGTCTTCTAAAATTTACTCTCACCCTTGGACCAAAGGAAAAGTCTCGATTCGGAGAGTTTAGGTTAAAAGGAGTAAGGTATTGTAAACAGTCACTGGTGGTGACTAGTGGACGAACTACTACAAACTCGATCTCCAAATATGGCCACTAATCTCTACCTCCCTTCCCCGTCGACAGTCTTTGTGCTCATCTCTTTACTTTCGTATTGGACTCTTTATTTTCGTATTGGATCTTCTACTCTTTTTCCATTTGTACGACCAAGAGTCTACTGTGTACTGTGTCTATACTCATAAAGTGTCTCTTCAGTATTTTTACATGTTTTAAGGATTCGTACGTTAGGTCCCTTACGTTAGATTATTTACAGAATAGTATCGTTTTTTTACATTTCGGAGTATTATTTTAAAAAGTAGGTAAGACTGATGGATCCGAATCTAGGTTTTATTATGAATCACAGGGTATTTTTCTCACATGTATATGTTGACAAAGTGCTATAAGTATGTCGTTCTTCACACTTTACACTTTCGTAAATACCACTGAGAAGAAGTATATAGTCAGAGGATTAAAGGCGTTTACAGAGTTTTTTTTTTTTAAGTCCTTCCGTGATTGACTTTTTGTTTTACTTCTCTGTATACCTGTCTCTTCCGCTTGTGTAATATTATGTAAATTAAAATACTCTCTATGTTAAAGGGTGTATATTTGTGTTATATTACGAGAGGATAGAATTTTAAGAAGCGATATAAGGAGTCACTCCTAGAGGACGTTGAAACTTCTGTAGTCAGGAACGGTACTTTTATCTCAACGGGGTAAAGTATTGACACTTTAAATCTACAAACTTCATAGGTCACACCCCACCATCCACAAATGAATAATTAATTTGTTAGGATATTACTTTTAGGGAGTTGAATAAACTAATCTTTCACGTATGTAACAAAATTTTCGATGGGGTTTCCCCGGTGTATAACTGGTGGACCCTTCGATGATTTCGTTTTCTTAAGGAGTTTGTCAGAAGGTCGATCGTAGAAGTAGTATTTCACATTCTTCGGGAGTAACGAGTTCTCCATTTATTAGGGTCTGGTCTCATCTGGTTGATTTATTTGACTTTATAAAAAGTTGACGATAAAGACTTTGACTCATCCTGGGATTCCCCGGGAGGACCGGTATTTTCGGAAACTCCCAACCCCCCGTAAAGAACAAACATCCTTTATCAGAAGTAAGTCGGAGGACCTGGTTTCCTGTAAGTTTTCTCATCCAAGTTTATCAACGATTAGTCTCTTCTCTCCCTTAGTTACGTCTTTATTTACTTCTTGTCTGTTCTTTAAGTGGGGACCGTGTTCCAGGACCAAGGAGGAGTTCCTTATATGGATTGTTATAGAAAGTCAAAGAGACGTCTTGATTTCGAGGCTGGACCCGAAGGGTCTGCCAAATTACTATTTCTTTGACGGACGGTTACGTCCCCACTTCTAGATACTCAGTCCTTCTTGAGTCTTTTCCTTTACCGTCGGGTGAGGTCATAAGAACGGACACTTTAGGATACCTGTCTCCTCAACCTCCCGATGGCAGGTACCTCAACGTTTTCTCAGCCTGTTCTGAATCGCTGATTTGTTGTTGTTTTTGGAGTTCAGTCCCCCTCCTACCGTTGAAGTCCGGTTCGTGTTCTAAGGACCTCGTGACTGACTCGTTGTTGTTGTGCACAAGAGGGACAAACAAGGACGTTATTGGAAAGAGCCGAGGTTTGAGGTTACAAAACGAAACAGACCGGAGTGACGTAGTCCGTACACCTGAACGTAAACCATTGTAAAGGAAGAAGAAGAGGTCGGGGACCTGGTGTTTACCTTTGACCCGGTGTGTCGTCCTCCACTCGACACCGTTTTACATTTGGTAGGGGCGGGGGGACGGATACTCTTTTAACAGAAGGTGTTTTGACCCGGGACCGCGGTTTTTCCAATCCCTGATGACAACTAACTGATACAGTCCGGTTGAGACCGAATGGACTTTCCTGAAACAAGGAGGTGACGGAGAAGGTTCTTCGGTAGAAAGTACGTGTGTGTACGGTCTGACCCACCTCAGGAAGGTGTCATGGCGAAATTCTCCGAAACGTTTGGAGATAGTAATGGTGGAGATAAAATAAACGAAAGATAAGGGTTGTGGACCTTCGTAGAGAGACATTGTTGTCTCTTAATTATTTTTAGGGTTAGTTTAAACTGACTTACTTATCTCAGAACCACATCATACATTTTTTATAAAACGTTTTATCTTACTTAATCTTTAATCTTAAAGAAACGAAAGTCACATCTTAATGTATTCCAGTGATATAGTTTAATTATCAATTGTGGGAGAGAGGGTAAAACACAAAATAAAAAATTGAGTGTAATGAATAATTGAAAAGTTATTCGTGTCTTAATCCTGAGTCTCTGTGGGTTTCTTTTCAGACGGGATCGGACACTGATTTGCACTTTAGGTGTGTTATTTAGTTAAAGAAGGGGTAGATATTTTACTCTCTCAACCTTATTGACTAAGTTCGTCTTCCAAAAGAAGATCGAGACATAAAGAGGTTGGGACACCTCAATAGACCGTATACTATAAATGAAGGGACCCCCGAGTCTGTCATTGTTTAGACGGACGTTACACCCTCTGGGTCCAAGTTAGGGACCCAGTCCTTCTAAGGGACTTCTTCCCTTACCGTTGGGTGAGGTCATAAGAACGGACCTCTTAGGGTACCCGTCTCCTCGGTCCGTCCGATGACAGGTACTCCCAGGTTAGTCTATGCTGACTTTTTACTGTGAAAAAAGTGAAAGTTCTTTGATGTAATTAAGATTGACATCATTACACCTTTCCCAGTCTTATAGTTGACTCTATTTGGATAACATGAGAAAAAAAAAAAAAAGTAAATGAGAGAATTCTTCTTCTCTCCGATCGATTTGTTTAATGTATTAATTTTTCCGACTCTCGTGGAGATAAGACGATTCTTACGTTTGACCAGAAATTCACGAAATCTTCATAGATAAATGAATGTTTGTTACATTAACGTTATACATGTCACGACTCCGACAAGTCTGATCATAAAACTACTCGATTAATCTCTAGTAGGAATAGATAATTAATTTTGAGGTGGTCTGTCATAGACTCATCAAGATTATTAACGTCGATAATATACAGGAAACGAACACACGTAAGTACAATCCAGTGAGTGTAGCACAGGGTGAGAAGCGTTGGGTCACCTGTCATCGGGTGGTCCGAGGAGACAGGTACCCTAAGAGGTCCGTTCTTATGACCTCAACCAACGGTACGGGCGGAGGTCCCCTAGAAAGGATAGGTCCATAACTTGACCGTAGAGAAGACAGAGGACGTAACCGTCTGTCCAAGAAATGGTAATCACGATGGTCCCCCTCAGGTTGATTCCGTTCATAAGTGGTTAAGTCAGAAGGAAGGTCAAGTAAGTATAATTGTCACAAACTGACACAAATATAATTTACTTTAATAAAACATTTTTTTTTTTTCCTCCCCCACCACGAAAGGACCACCGAGTCTGCCATTTTTTAGACGGACGGTTACGTCCTCTGAGTCCAACCTAGGGACCTAGACCTTGTGAAACCTCTTCCTTTACCGTTGGGTAAGTTCATAAGAACGGACCTCTTAAGGTACCTGTCTCCTTGGACTTTACAATATCAGGTACCCAAGCGTTTCTTATCCTGTGTTGACTCGGTGATTGTGAAAGTAAAAGTATAATTTATTTAATGTTCTTAAAACTATCTTACATGTAATCTAGGTTTAAAGTCCTAATGTCCTTCTTCTCGTAATCTGTCCGTTAGGAATGAAAGGTCGTGTCATTCTTATCGAGTTGTTTTGCCCGTGAACAGCACTAAATTCAGATGGATGTGTTTAGGTGGGTATCATAAAACAACTTAACTTCGTAGTAAATACAGTACTCACTTATTTCGTAAAGTTTAGTTATTATTACACGATCCAAAGTTTAGTTATTTTAGTACACTAAAATATTGTGTACTCTTTATTTGTCTACTAATTGAAAACCTTAAAATAATAATTTATTAATATAATGTATTCGTTTATACTTTATGTTATTAACTTAACGGTATACTCTATATACCTTTTTTCGAGATACACGAAGTCTCAATCCTTTCTAATATGGAGAGACGGTCTTTTATCCTTCTCTTCGGTTAAAAATAAGGGTACATGGATCGACGAAATTTCTCAAAGGGTACACGAAAAAAAGAATTATATACTTGTAATTGGGAAGTTTATATAGTCACAACCTTACTTCTTATTTACATTTTATGTTAGTTCACCTTTCTTACTGTTAATTTTCCTCTTTGTCATTATCGAACGATTGTCATCTTCCGTCTTTATTCCTTGTCCGTATTTCTTAGTCCTTCTTTGGGACGAAACGGGGAACAGTCTTTGGTGTTTCAAACATATGGACCAATCACTATAAAGGTTGACGGTAACCACACTTAAATCTGTATGTAAGAAGATTAATGTAATCTAAAGGAGATTTAATCTTAAATGACGTATGAGAATTAAAGTGACGAATTTCTTTAATTCCGAGAAAGGATTCGAATCAGGGTTTGTGATAAGAACAAGAAACTCATCAAATACAAAAAGGGTTTATTATAAGTAATCCGTTGAGTTAATATCCCTTACCAAGACAAGGGACCAATAAGAATCAGTTATGGACTCACTTTCATCACATAGGAAAAGACCGACGACAAATTGTGATCAGTAAATAAACCATCGTCTGATCGGATAACTAATGACTTCCGGACATTTTAATTACTGACTCTTTCGGTGAATCGGAGCATCACAAGTTACTTTAGGGGTCTCAAGGAACTTGGAACAAACGTTTAATAACAAAAATACAGTGAACGAAAATGTATGTACGTCGTCAAAGAACAAATTTGGAACCCTTAAACAAAACATATTTCCAAAAAGAAGTAAAGACACTAACCGATCAGGAAACACTTTAGAAGTCTTTCTAAATATAACTCCTAAATATAACTCCTAAGTCATTCATCGGATTCTCCATACTTCTTTAACAAAGTACTTAGTTTGGTATACACAGTCACCCTTGTAAGTTCGACAAGGAAAGGTAATATAATATGTCAGTTACTAAATATTACATTAAGGGGAAAAGAGACCATCGTCTTGTCTCTGATTTAATTATAAGAGAGTGTTTCTCCACAAACGTTGTAAACAAATTTCTATTAAGATGATACCACGATTGTAGAACTTCTCAGTTCAAAGGAAGGGGGACTAAGGATATAAACCAAGTATTATTTAGACCAAAGTTTATCATTCCTACGTAACCCAAGACCTTCTCTCACCTCACTCTTACTCTTTTACAAAATTGTTATCATAAAGGTCCGTAACACACCTTGGTTCTTTATACGTTCAGAATTGTGTGTGTGTTTTTTTTAACGTTAATTCCTTTGTTTGATTATATGTCTAATGTCACGGAACACATTAAAAATTTCTCTCTCTCTAGGTATGTTTACTATACCATGTGAAAGAAATCTTCAGAACTCATCCCGAAGTTTTTAACTCATCATAAACGTAACTGTACCTCTTCATTTCCTACGGTATGAACCGTTCCTCTTCCTTCCTTCATTGTTTCATATCTCATCTGTACTAGATATATACTCTACTGTTGATATGATAGTAATGATTATATAAGAAAGTTATAGAAGATCTAGTTTTAATAATGAAAACGATGAACATAGAAAGTAAAAAAAAGAAAAACAGACGACTACATAGTAAAAGACTATCTCCTACGATTTTGAAAGGACTCCCAAATAACAGTCAAAGAGGAACATTGAGACAGTCAAAGACGAAATGTATAAAACTTCGAGACAGTAATCCACGAATGTTTAAATAGTCACAGTATAGGAAAACTACCTAAAAAAGAAAAAAAATTCTCCAACTTAATGAGAGTAAAAAGGGGGAGTTTGAGTCATACGAGAGTATACTTATTGTGATAATAATTAAAATACCGTAATGATAATAAAAATTATTATCTGTTTCTATTTTATATAGAACACTAGTTATAAACGTACCATATAGAAAAAGATAAATCGAAGTTTGAAAGACCCATCTAAATAACGTTCACTCTAGGAACGTTCGTCTTCCATTAAAAATAGACAGAAATTAAGTATAAGTAAATAATACTAATAACTATATAAACCTGAATTAAGATACTAGACTAAACGATAAAGTACAAAAGAAGGTAATAAGAGTAAAGTAGTATAGACAAATCAATTATTTCAACTATACTAAAAAAAGAACCATATAAACCCTAGAGATCTGATGTAGGGAAGGGAAAGTACAACGGAAGTTAAAAATTATAGACATTTATATAAAAAGAACGTTTCACAGATTTCAATAAGTCATAAGGACATATTTTTGTGTCCTTTCACTTTCACTTCAACGAATCAGTACAGACTGAGAAACTCTGGGGTACCTGACATCGGGTGGTCCGAGGAGACAGGTACCCTAAGAGGTCCGTTCTCATAACCTCAACCAACGGTAAAGGAAGCTGGGTTCAAATTTAATGATTGTATGATAACCTAACAAAAGTAACAAAAAATAGATCTTTCAATTGGAATAGGAAAAATTGGTTTTTTCGGGTCAATAAAGATAGAAAGTCTCTATCATCTTAAATTGAATTTAAAAACTAGAGGGAAATAAAGAACGTAGGGTACTAAAGTTAGACGTAAACGAAAAGAAAAACGAATTCATGTAGAAATTATCACGAAAATCATCTCCTAAGTACCCTATTTACCAGAGGGAAATACATACTTTTATATGAATTAAACCGGAAGACTTATAATTAGTCCAAACCAAATAATTCCATGTTTAAAATCAAACTGTCACATAAGTAAATCGTGAAAGTAATACAACAGGGAGAAAAGACCATAGGTCACAACGACTGTTTAGTAGATTGTTAAATTACCGGTGTCTGGATTAAAATATGGGTCCGTTGACGTTCGAATACCTATTCATAGACAACTAAATTTTCTCCTTATTAGATCAGTCGGGACATTTTCAACAATCATTTTACTCTCTTTTTATATGACCTAGGAGAGGGAATAGTCTATCACTTTCCGTATAAGGGTCGTCAAGAATGAAAGTGGGTCGTTTTTACTCTTCATGTCCTCGTCTCTATTAAAGTAAATTTCATGTAAAACGTAATAATGGTTACTTTTCTAAGGTATAAGAGGGACACCAGGAATTCCTGACAAATTTCTTGTAGGGACAATTTGTGTTTTAAGAACTTCTATTTTATGTGTAGTATAATACTCGAACATCTCCTAAGAATAGTCCGATTATCTTGTACAACTATATAAATTTCAGTTACATATCATTAAGTCATGAATTCTGTAATAAACTTTGGTTTGAATAGCTCTGTCATCTATACAGCTGTGGTTTATTTTGAAACCACACAGGAACTCCTCATAGAGACGGCGTCACAGTCGACCCCTTTTGATGTTTACATCGATATTACTGTTACTATGAGAATCTCACGGTGTCTTAATAAAAGTCTAAAGTATTGACTTAGTATCAAATAATAATGATATTCTATAGATATAACGTGTTAACACGTATTTTAGGAGGTGATCTATTAAGTCCTTTCTTACTGGTTTAATCTTCCTTTATTACTTTGGTAGGGGTTTAAGGTCTGTCTATGTTTCAATTAAACTAGAAGTTCCAGGACGGTAGACAAGAAAAATAAATAGACTTAGTAATGGGTAAAGTCAAGTCAAGTCAAGTCAGCGAGTCAACACAGGCTGAGAAACGCTGGGGTACTCAGCGTCGTGCGGTCCGGAGGGACAGGTAGTGGTTGAGACCTCAAGTGAGTCTAAGCGCAGGTAGTTCAGTCACTACGGTAGGTCGGGAGAGTAGGAGCCAGCAGGGGAAGAAGAGGACGGGCGTTAGGGAGGGTCGTAGTTTCAGAAAAGGTTACTCAGTTGAGAAGCGTACTCCACCGGTTTCATGTCACCTTCACTCTTTATCTAAATTCCCGGATCTAGACTATCTATCTCACGGACTACTTGATACCTTACTCCAAGCACTGTAACATGTCCTCTGTCCCTAGTTCTGGTAGGGGTACCTTTTCTTTACGTTTTTTTGTTTTACCGACAGACCCCTTCGGAATGTTTATCGACACTTTTCTTCTCTTCGCTTTTCGTTTCCTCTTTTCCTTTCTATTTTCGTAGACTTACGTCTCAAGGTTTCTTATCGTTCTTCTCTATTCTTTCGGAAGAAGTCGCTAGTTACGTTTCTTTATCTCCTTTTGTTGTCTTACCCTTTCTGATCTCTAGAGAAGTTCTTTTAATCTCTATAGTTCCCTTGTAATATGTAAATGTATGGAATTTTAGTTCTTTGGTTTTTCGTCTTCGTAAATATTACCTAATGAATTAAATACTCTTCTTTTCCTGTATTTCGTTTTAGAGAAAACATTACTAAATGACCTTAGACTACCTTATAAACTTCATTTGTTTTTAAGGTTTATCTTTAATAGTCCGTTACTTACCCTTTTTTCTTTTACAGTATTCCGCACATCGTTTAGGATATTATGTCATCGGTTTAGTAATCACACGAAACAAAAAAGGCATTGAAGATCGAAACAATACAAAGAAAGGATAGACCATTCGGACTCACTTCGACAACTCTGATAAATCCGACCATATCACCCAACTTATCACGAGGGATGGGGGTGAGGGGTGGTTAAGTATAGGTGAACCTTGAAGTCTTACACTTAAATAAAACTTTATTCCAGAAGTGTCTATATTATTTAGTTCCGTCCTAGATCTACTCTATTATGACCCGATTCCACGTGAGATTTAGGTTATTGACCAGAAGAGTATTCTTCTCCTCTCCTGTGTCTGTATGTCTCTTCTACCAGTACACTTCAGTCACCGCCTCTGACCTTACTACGTCGACGTTCAGTTCTTTACGATTCTTGACGGGATAATTCCCCGAAAGGACCACCACGATCACCATTTCTTAACCGGGTGTTACGTCCCCGGTGTCCTCTGAGGTCAAGTTAGGGACCCAACCCTTCTAGGGGACCTCCGTCTGTACCGTTGGGTGAGGTCGTAAGAACGGACGTCTTAGGGTACTTGTCTCCTCAGACCCCGATACCAGGTATCCCAATATTTCTCGACCTGTACTGACTTCGTTGTCGTCCTTGTGTTCTCGTATTACGTCGACCAGTTAAAATGACTTGCACTTAAAACTTTCGAATTTGTAAAAATTAGGAAGGAGAAGGAAACTTGAGTGTTAAGAATGATGGACGGGACTCTTAAACCGTAAATTACGTAACTAGAGTGTTTTTTAACTCTTGTGATAAAAAATAATGATTAATTATAGGTATTATCTTTAAAAATGACGGCGAGACAAACTGGTAGTGAGGTACGGACTGGTTGACTTTAGACTTAGTTTCTGTCACTCTACTTTAAGTGTTTCAGACCCATTTCCTACTCCTACTCCTAGGTTCAGTTTCACGTCGAGTCCTTATCTAATTCACAGTTTTACTTACGGTCCGTAAAAGAACCTCTATAGGAATAAATGTTAAACTTGATTGATCCAGTTTAAGGTAGGTCCTGTTTCTTCGATTACCGGTTCTCTTTTGACAGGACGAAACTGAAGAACGGCAAGGCACCGTAGAAGACAACAAAGAATTTGACAGTATGTAATAATGACTTTAAGTCACCGATTACACCTATAACCCGAAGGGTCCACCGAGTCACTATTTCTTAAACAGACGGTCACGTCCTCTGTGTCCTCTGGGTCCAAACTAGGGAGTCAACCCTTGTAGGGGACCTCTTCCTTTACCGTTGGGTGAGGTCATCGGAACGGATCTCTTAGGGTACCTGTCTCCTCGGACCGTCCGATGTCAGGTACACCAGTGTTTCTCAGTCTGTACTGATTCGTTGACACGTGTTATACCTATAGTCCAACTCATATTGAACTACTTTCCGGAAAAGAGACTAAGAAAAGTATGAAAAGTCATATTATGGTATACACTAATATTTTCGTAAACGATAAACAATATCTTTATGATAATAATCTATAAAACTCAAACACTTTCACCCAAGTTTAGGTTTTCTTTTATCATATGAATGTTAACCCCTATTTGTTCTTACTTTGTATTTACAGTCTATACCTAGGAAATCTTTCGTTACCCGTTGGGTTTACCTAATTTCTGAATTGGAAACTCTGGACTTTGATATTTGAGGATCTCCTTTTGTATCCGTTCAAGAAATTGTAACCAAAACCGTCAATACAAAAACTAAACTCTGGTTTTCGTTACCGTTGTTGTCGTTTTAATTCACCTTAATTAAAAAATTTTTTTCGAAGACGTATTATGTCTTTCGGTAATTGTTTTTCCTTTCCGTTAGTTACGTTACTCTCTTGTATAAACGTTTAGAAAAAAGACTATTTTCCAGTCATAGGGTTTATTTTATATGTTGAGTTATGGTTTCTTTGGTTTGTTAGATCAATATTTGACATGTCACCTTAACTTATCTATTAAAAAGTTTCTTCTGTATGTTTACTGGTTGTCCAAGTATTTTTTCACGGTCTATAGAAATTAGTAATTCGACTACTTTTAGTGTTGACGTTACTATATAGTGGAGTATGGACAAATTTTTTGATAGTAGTTTCTTTGTTCTCTGTTTTTCGTATCCAGTTCCATACCTCTTTTCTCCTGAGAACACGTAACAACTTCCCTTACGTTTGACTATGTCGGTGATAACCTTTATCATACCTTCAAAGAGTTTTTCAAGAGGACACTAGATCATTAGGGAGAAACCCCATATATAGGTTTCCTTAATTTTAGTCTTAGAGAATCTCTATATGGACACGAGGGTACAAACACCGTTATAATAAATGTTGTCGGTTTGATACCTTTGTTAGATTCATAAACAATTATCTAGTACCTATTTCTTTTTTACACTATACGTGTGTGTGTGTATAGATGTGTATGTGTGTGTCACTTTATAATAAGTCGGTACTCTTCCTTTCTTAAGAACGACGAACGTTGTTAAACCTACCTGGAACTTCCGTAATACTTTACTCGGTCTCTCTTTTTCCACTTATGATGTACCATAGTAGATGTTCACTTTAGATTTTTTCCGTTTGGGGTTTTTTGTTTTCATTGGTCACCACTCCTCACCCCTTTTATCCCTCTTTATCCAGTCTCCCACGTTTGAAAGTCGATATTCTACTTATTCAAGACTCATGGATTACGTATGTCCGAAGAGTCCATCGAGTTTATTATTTCTTACACGGACGTTACGTCCTTTGGACCCAAACTAACGACCTAACCCTTCTAAGGGACCTCTTCCCGTACCGTTGGGTGAGGTCATAAGAACGGACCTCTTAGGGTACCTGTCTCCTCGGACCGTACAGGTATCCCAGTGTTTTTCAGTCTGTACTGACTTCACTGAATCGTACGTCTGACCTTTGTCGATTCCTAGGTGTTTATCTACGTAGGTACGTTAGTTTATAGGACGTGACAGTTTTTCTTAGGCACCTCTTCCCTTACCGATGGGTGAGGTCATAAGAACGGACCTCTTAAGGTACCTGTCTCCTTGGACCGTCCGATATCAGGTACTCCAGCGTTTCTCAGCCTGTGTTAACTCGTTGATTGTGAAAGTGAAAGTAGATTATACATTATACCACTGACACAACTATTACGACATAATATATTACCTTTAAAAGATTCTCTCATCTTGACTTTACAAGAATGGTTTTTTTTTCTTTTTCTTCTTCTTTTTCTATTTGTACATGCTACACACTCCACCACTTACACAATTAATTAACCTACCTTCCTTCGGAAAGTGTTACATATGTATATAGTTTAGTAGTTTTACATGTTTAATTTGTAGAATAAAACAGTTTATATGGAGTTATTGTGACTTATCTTAAAATTTTTCCGTTTTCCATGTCCTTGTTTTTTACTTATAAGAGTCTTCCTTCTATTTATATTAAGAGATGTTTCATTATCGTTATAAAACCACGACAGTAGTTTAAATGTCACTTCAATAGATTAACTTTGTAATACCTCGATGTACTTCTTAAAAATTTTCATAATTAAAAAGTCTTATCTGACATCACCTAAAAGATTGTACCCATCAATGATCTTTTTAGTTATTAAAATTAAATGGTTGTGAACAGGATCAAAAATTTTATATTCACTTGAAACTCAATGTACATTTAAAGTAAAAAGGATTTTTTCTATAAGGATGACAACCAATTCAAACAAAATATTAAAAAGTTTTACAATGAGACCCAAAAACTTCGGAACGTAAACGTCACTATAAAAACATTTAGGTAAGATAATAGGATCATTATAAAATTTTGAGATGGGTGATTAATTTTAAGGGAATCCTGTTCTTTTTCGTCAAAACCCTTAACATTAATCTTAAATTTTATATCCATCCGGTCGATACCAAGTCCTCGGTTTAGACCGGGTAACGGACAAAACATACATGGTGGTCCATCCTTGTCAAAAACACAAAATTTCTTAACTTTTTTTCTTTTTATTATAAGGGACAGCACAGGTGTGATATACATTAAGTCTAAAGTCACAGGTATTTATTTCAAAATAACCTCATGTCGGTACGAGTAAGAAAATACCTAACAGATGTCGATGAAAACACACCCCCCGTGAACGTCCTCTCTCACATGTCGAGTGTTTCGGATTTAATAAATCGTGGACCAAGAAATATCTTTTTTTAACGGATAGAAACTAGACTTTTCTATTTTGTTTTGTCAATTCGAAATATTTTATCCAACACTTAAAGTTTAATGAATGAAAATACATGTTAATATACTCTTGTAAGATACAAGGTCAATGTATATATGGGGGTTTTGTTGATTCATGTATCAGTTGAATATTAAGTATTAAAGTTATTGTAAAATTCTGGTTAAAAAAGTGTTATCAATTACAAAAATAAAATTATGTTTGATCATGTTTTGTGTGTGTGTGTGTGTGTGTGTGTATGTGTGTGTGTGTGTGATCAATACTGGACGTTGCATCCATTGTTGGATGACTAATCCTTTTAGAGCGACCCGATATATTTTAGAGATTGTCCATGTTTCACTACAATGGATGTTGTTTATCTTACTTTATTTGGTGACACCCTTAGTCTTACTAAAAAATTTATTTATAATTCCGTTTTTTAAGAGGTCTCATGGTTCCTGTAGGATTCGTTAGGGAAAACAAAAGAAAAAAGGACGAAACGATAATCTCTGATAGATTTGTGACAAAGAAGATCTTTAACTCTTTTCATGTATTAAAGACTATTGATAAGATGTTCGTAATCACAAGAGAATTACTTATGTTCAACGTCTACACAACTCACGTAGAATTTACGTAACTTATACTTTAAGAAGACGTATTTGCACTTTTCCTCTACAAGATTTATTTTGTGACGATGATAATTTAGTAAACACTAATATGATAGTTGGGTGTGTCAGTCTGTGTATATGTGAAAAGGAAAGAGAAAGGTCAACGAATTCGTTTACTGGTTCTTATCTCTTCACGGGAATAAAGAAAATAGTCAGTGAATGAAAGAACCAAACGTATATTTTAGTTTCGTTGGTATTTTTAGGGAGATTTTTCGACTGTATAAACCCTTAGTTAAAATATCTTTTATATCCATAAAGGTTTTTATCCCTACAAAACGAGACATAAAGTATAATATACACATTAGTCCCATAAAAGGACAGGGTCCATATCTAAACATCCACTGGAATCAGTTTAATGAATAAGAAAAAAGTAAAGAGTACATAAGGGATTCGGTTATAAAAAATCGTGGGTGTTATCTCGTCTATGACACACCCCATAATATGTCTTCTTTTTTCTTTTCTACTTAGTCTTTATTGAGACTAGAGTTCCTAGAGTATTTGTACATTCTCATAATTAGTATACTTGTTTATTGAGATTTCATCTTTTACTACTCATGGACATGGACTCTTTCCATGTCTATTCTGTGAAACCTTCTAGTCTCCTTCTTCGCTAATGAAGGTCGACCCTTCTAGGTTCTTCCTAAATAACTACTCCGACGTAAACTCGACATGGAATTTCCTACCAATTCTTCCCACTTAGTTTAAGTTACCGTTCTCGTAAGGTGTTTGATTGTCCCACATATTTACTGTCCACTCTTAAACACTTATCTACCCACTTCTCCTTTTACCATAAACAAACGGATATCGAATCATACAAATTTCCCGTCGTTCAATATCGATTCAGATCTCTACGTCCCTCTTCCGTTACCGTTGGGTGAGGTCATGAGAACGGACCTTTTAGGGTACCTACCTCCTCGGACCATCCGACTTAAGGTACCTCAGCGATTCTCAGTCCGTGCTGGATCACTGAAGTGAAAGTAAAAAGTGAAAGTACGTAACCTCTTCCTTTACCGTTGGGTGAGGTCACACGGACGGACCTCTTAGGGTCCCTGCCCCCTCGGACCACCCGACGGCAGAGACCCCAGCGTGTCTCAGCCTGTGCTAACTTCGCTGAATCGTCGTCGTCGTCGTCTCTACGTCTGCCTCCAGTCTTGTACTCCTGACACAATAGACCTTCCTTCACAACCTAAGTCTGTCCAGATCCAATCGTAGGACCGGGATCTATGACTGATAGACCCATTTGATGCTGTCAAATTCAGGACTGTCTTTCAGATTTTTGTACGAATGGACTGAACGTACAAGTAACATTTCTACTCTTTACATATACGCATAACAGATTGGGTTACAGACCGTGTAATATCTACGACTTATGTCCATCAATAATAACACAGGTATGGTATAGCTTATTGTCCGATTCTTAAAATCTATAACCCATTCGTACATAATATAGTTTATACCCTTTTATATTCCATCAGTAATAGGTCCGACTCCTTGATAAAACTTTTATTCTGTTCTGTCCCTCGATTGATCACGAAAAATAAAAAAAAAAAATTAAAAAAAAATTCTAAATTTTACAAAATAAAAAATAAAAAATAAAAAAAATTAAAATTTTAGAAATTAAGAATGTACGTAAGGGTTTGTACTTGGGGGGAGGGTGGAGGGAGGGGTACGAAAAATTAACCCTGACGGATAATGTTAGTAGACCACTGGAAGCATTTGTCACCGTACTGATCCAGAGTGGAGTCTGGTTACTTTAGTCTTAGAAATACGGATTTCGGATCTGTACTATCAAAAATTTCACAGAGTCCTAAAGATTTCGTTTCTCTCTCGACTTTCGATGATAACGAAATTTACCTTCAGTAACGTTGATTATATTCTTTATATCTTTAGGTCGTTTTTTAAAAGTAATAATATTAAACTCAGTAAAAATGAAATGATGTAATCACCTACAGTCAAAAGTCTAACAGAAAGAGACAAAGAGACGGTATAAGAAAGTGAACGTGGGTAGGTCAAGGATTGTGTCCGTACTTACGTACAAATCAGTGAAGTCAGCACAAGTTGAGAAACGTTGGAGTACCTGATATCGGGTGGTCCGAGGAGATAGGTACCCCAAGAGGTCCGTTCTTATGGTCTTACCCAACGGTACGGGAGAAAGTCCTTTAGAAGGTCTGTGTGCCTAGTTTGGACGTAGAGGACGAAACGAACTCGGTAGCCCTTTCGGGTGGATTGTCTCCTGGACGTGTTATTTCTGGTTTATCTATAAATGACTTGTTTACGTTTAAACTCACTATAATAAGGGTAAGGAGTGTCTATCTTCACTGTTGGACTTCTTGTTGTATTCTACCCATGATACATCGTTATAAATTTTACAAATGAGAAATTAGGAAAGTAATAAAACGTTTTCGATAGAGTAAATAACTTTCAATTATAAATATAGTACAAGTATTATTACTCATTTTGTCGATATAGACTTTTAATTTAGTATTGGGTCTGTACCTTTCCATTTAGGTTTTAACTGTTGTATTAGAAATCTGAGTAATCGTTGTGATAGTTCCTTTACAGTTCTTGGGAAAAATTTTTGACGTAAGGTTTAACATAAAATAGATCTAGGTTATGTATCGTTATAAAAATTTTTAAAAATAGTACAAGTAGTGTTATCAGGATGTTATAACGAAAGACTTCGTTAACTATCTCAATACGACAATTTTAAACGATTATTAGGATTTTCTTTTTTTATGAAAACAAATATAATTCATACTTCGTACGACTCTTTACTCATGATTCCCTTATGGACACCGAACAATCTTTAACTTCCCTTAAATCTCTACCAGACCCTCTTATAAAATGGTTTTCGTACTTTAAGGAGAGGAGGACTTTACATAATCACTTCCTTTTTACATGAACGAAGAACGGTTTTATAACTTTTCGAATAACTTTGTAGTTTCAAGTGGAGGTTGTACCTCCGGGTCTAAACCCCCAAGAGACTCGAAGGGACCACCGAGTCTCCAATTTCGCAGACGGACGTTACGTCCTCTGTACCCAAGCTAGGGACCCAACCCTTCTAGAGGACCTTTTCCTTTACTGTTGGGGGATAAGAACGGACCTCTTAGGGTACCTGCCTCCTCGGACCGTCCGATGTCAGGTACCCCAGCATTTTTAAGAATATAAAATCACCCAATATTCTGTTGTGAAGTTTCACTATTTTCACTATCTTGAAGATTCCTGGTTGAAGTAAGTTTTTATGTTGTTTGTCTACTGTTTAAGATGTCAGTCGTCTTCATTACCCCCATAATTTTACAATGGTCGTCCGAGGGATTACTGAGTATAACTGTCCACAGATGAGTCCCGAACAAAAGATTCGTTACAAAGAGATCGGGACACATGTTCGTCAGGAGTGGAAAAATACTCATATGACGATAGTGCCATAAATGATATGTATTCTGTTAGTGTTGGTAATTTGACAGAGATTAGGAAAGGGGAACACCAATGTATTTAATAAACAAATGGGACTCTCATGTACTTTAAAAATATCCGTGTTAGATCCTAACGTAGATAGGTCGAAAGGAGAGTTTATTTAGAAAACATTTATTAGTTTGAGTACATATGGAGTCACATTGGTGTGACATTCGGGACAGACAACGAAAGTGTCTTTGTTAGGTCCGACTGACTTTTCGGGTAGACTGTTCTTTCTCTTACGTCACTAGTTTAGACTTAATAGAGACCAACTAAGTGAATTCTCGGAAGAGGGGAGAGTACCTTCTCCGGTTCCTATAAGATATTTACCCCAGAGTCCCTTAAGTAACGTCGGTATGGAAGAACTTGATAGTATACGTTTACAAGGGGGATGATCAAACATTCTATCCAGTAAGTACGTTGTTTAAAAACAAGATGTCCTATAAAATTCCTATGACACTACTTGTTTTAGTTTCAGTAAAATTACGTCTTTTAAAACGAGATCTCTTTTTACTTATTTATCTTTCAGTCTATATACAACATTTTGTGTGTGTGTGTGTGTGATTCCGTCTGTAACTCACCCCGTCCCTTATAATGGGACTGTCAGTCCTTTCCGTAGAAACTCATCCCCTCTATCTTGTCTCTACATTTCTATCACTCATCCACTCGGTCCTGTAATAGTTTCCCCTCTGGTATAGTCTTCCTTATTTTCATTTGTGTTTCGGACCTCTAATATCACACGATTCTCCGTTACTCCTTTCGTTCCTCCGGTCTCTCTTGTTTTGTGTTGCTCTCACCTTCTTTCATTATTATTTCCCAAATATTCGTTCCACTTTTCCGTCGGAAGTCTTACCCTCTTTTATTATCGTTTGTTTTTTGACTCTTTCTTAATTGGAGGTTTTATATGTTCGTGGAGTACGTCGAGTTATGGTCTTTTTATTTACTGGGTTAATTTGTTACCCGGTTTCCTGATTTGTCTGTAAAGAGGTTTCTTCTGTATGTCTACCGATTGTTTGTGTACTTTTCTACGAGTTGTAGTGAGTAATAGTCTCTTTACGTTTAGTTTTGGTGTAACTCCATGGTAGAGTGTGACCAGTCTTACCGACGATAGTTTTTCAGATGTTTGTTATTTACGACCTCTCCCGTACCTCTTTTCCTTTGGGAGAATGTGACAACCACCCTTACGTTTGATTACGTCGGTGATACCTCTTGTCACACCTTTAAGGAAATTTTTGGTCTTTATCTTGGTGGTATGTTGGGTCGTTAGGGTCCCGATCCGTATGGGTGACTCCTTTGGTCTTAACTTTCTCTGTGTACATGGGGTTACAAGTAGTGTCGTGACAGATGTTATCAATCCTGTACGTTCGTTGGATCTATAGGTATCGTCTTTTTACCTATTCGTTCAACACCATTTATATCTGTTACCTTATAATGAGTCGATAATTTTTCTTACGTAAACTCAGTGAAGATTACTCAACCTACTTTGACCTCGGACAATATGTCTCACTTCATTCAGTCTTTCTTTTTGTGGTTATGTCATATAACTACGTCAGTGGATCTCGGTCTGTAGGACCTTACACTTCACCCGGAATCCTTCGTAGTGATCCTTGTTCGATCACCTCCACTACCTTAAGGTCATCTTGACAAAGTTTAGGACTTTCTACTACGACACTTTCACGACGTGAGTTATACGGTCGTTTAAACGTTTTGAGGTGTCACCGGTGTCCTGACCTTTTCCAGTCAAAAGTAAGGTTAGTGTTTCTTTCCGTTACGGTTTCTTACGAGTTTGATGGTGTGTTAACGTGAGTAGAGTGTGCAATCATTTCATTACGAGTTTTAAGAGGTTCGGTCCGAAGTCGTCATACACTTGGCACTTGAAGGTCTACGAGTTCGACCTAAATCTTTTCCGTCTCCTTGGTTTCTAGTTTAACGGTTGTAGGCGACCTTGTAGCTTTTTCGTTCTCTCAAGGTCTTTTTGTAGATAAAGACGAAAGAACTGATACGGTTTCGGACACTGACACACCTAGTGTTATTTGACACCTTTTAAGACTTTCTCTACCCTTATGGTGTGGTGGACTGGACGGAGAACTCTTTAGACATACGTCCAGTCCTTCGTTGTCAATCTTGACCTGTACCTTGTTGTTTGACCAAGGTTTATCCTTTTCCTCATGTAGTTCCGACATATAACAGTGGGACGAATAAGTTGAATATACGTCTTATGTAGTACTCTTTACAACCCGACCTTCTTTGTGTTCGACCTTAGTTCTAACGGTCCTCTTTATAGTTAGTGGAGTCTATACGTCTACTGTGGTGGGAATACCGTCTTTCACTTCTCTTCGATTTTTCGGAGAACTACTTTCACTTTCTCTCACTTTTTCAACCGAATTTCGAGTTGTAAGTCTTTTACTTCTAGTACCGTAGACCAGGGTAGTGAAGTACCGTTTATCTACCCCTTTGTCACCTTTGTCACAGTCTGAAATAAAAAAACCCGAGGTTTTAGTGACGTCTACCACTAACGTCGGTACTTTAATTTTCTGCGAATGAGGAACCTTCTTTTCAATACTAGTTGGATCTGTATATAAGTTTTCGTCTGTAACGAAACAGGTGTTTCCAGGTAGATCAGTTCCGATACCAAAAAGGTCACCAGCACATACCTACATTCTCAACCTGACACTTCTTTCGACTCACTGTTTCTTAACTACAAAAACTTGACACCACAACCTCTTCTGAGAACTCTCAGGGAACCTGACGCTCCTCTAGGTTGGTCAGGTAGGATTTCCTCTAGTCAGGACCCACAAGTAACCGTCCTGATTACAACTTCGACTTTGAGGTTATGAAACCGGTGGACTACACTTCTCAACTGAGTAACCTTTTCTGAGACTACGACCCTCCCTAACCCCCGTCCTCATCTTCACCTACTGTTTCCTACTCTACCAACTTACCGTGGTGGCTGAGTTACGTGTACCCAAAACCACTTGAGACCTCCAACCACTACCTGTCCCTCTGGACCGCACGACTCGAAGTACCCCAGCGTTTCTCAGCCTGTCCTGGCTCACTGACTTGACGTGACTTACCTTAAATCTTTCTACCATTGTTACTGGGATATACGTTCTGTCGTTTTGTCTGTGTCTACATTTCTTGTCTGAAAACCTGAGACACCCTCTTCCACTCCCACCCTACTAAACTATCTTATCGTGACTTTGTACATATAATGGTATACACTTAAAAAAAACCCCCCCCAAGTCCTATTCAAATAAATAAAAAAAAATTAAAAAAATTTAAAAAAAATAAAAAATTTAAAATTTTAGAAATAATTTACTGGTCAGGTTCAAACTACGTACTTCGTCCCGTGAGTTTCGACCACGTGACCCTGTTGGGTCTCCCTACCCGACTCCTACTTTTATCCTCCCGCCAAGTCCCGCCTCTCTGTGTACATGTGTCCACTAAGTACAGTCACATACCGTTTTCGGTGGTGTCATAACATTTTATTAATCGGAAGTTAATTTTATTTTTTTTTAAAAATTCCCAAATCTCTCTAAACCTAGATACTACCAATTAAAATACTTTGTTGAAGTGACTTTGTACCTCATAGGTTTATAAACCGGTTTACGATAAACTCTGTAAAGACACTCTGACAAAAACCTACTCTAGTTGGAAATGTAACCATCTAACTTACTTTGTCTAACTGGAGGGATCTTATCTACGTAAAGTAAGTTAGTCAACTTTCGAGTGTTTGTCTTGTTTTTCCGACCGGAAGAGGGGTTTATTCCCTCTTAAAACGGATTGACGGAAATTTGACCGTGTAGCCGAAAGAGGACAGAACCCCGGTCTTGATTTTTAACTGATAAGGTGACAGGACTCGGACTGTCGGAAGAATGACCTTGATGTGGTAACTAAAGGGACCAAAAGTCCGGAAACCTTGTTCAGACTTTGACTTGGTACCTTGGAGGATACAGAGGTCGAACAACTGAGAAGGTCTCCAAAGACCCTAAAATCGAAGGTATTAGAGTCTCGCTTAAGGACATGATAAATGGATATACGGTTGATAGATAGATAGAAAGAGAATAACCAAGTGTGACCTCTTGGGACGGATTTTATTCTCTAATCCTCAAATCCTCACTGTACAAGATAAATGATAAATTTTCCTATTAGATATGTTTGATGGAACCCCGTTCATAAGTCAAGTCAAGTCAAGTCAGTGAGTCAGGACAGGCTGAGAAACGATGGGGTACTTAGCGTCGTGTGGTGCGGAGGGACAAGTAATGGTAGAGGGCCTCAAATGAGTGTGAGTGTAGGTAGTTCTGGTACTACGGTAGGTCGGTAGAGTAGGAGCCAGCAGGGGGAGAGGAGGACGGGGGTTGGGGAGGGTCGTAGTCTCAGAAAAGGTTACTCAGTTGAGAAGTGTAGTCCACCGGTTTCATAACCTCAAAGTCGAAATCGTAGTAAGGAAGGTTTCTTTAGGGTCCCAACTAGAGGAAGTCTTACCTGACCAACCTATAGGAACGCCAGGTTCCCTGAGAGTCCTCAGAAGAGGTTGTGGTATAAAGTTTTGGTAGTTAAGAAACCACGAGTCGGGAGAAGTGTCAGGTTCAGAGTGTAGGTATGTACTGGTGTCCTTTTTGGTATCGGAACTGATCTGCCTGGAATCAGCCGTTTCGTTACAGAGACGAAAACTTATACGACAGATCCAACTAGTATTGAAAGGAAGGTTCCTCATTCGCAGAAAATTAAAGTACCGACGTTAGTGATGGACGTCACTAAAACCTCGCGTTTTTTTTATCAGACTGTGTCAAAGGTGACAAAGGGGTAGATAAAGGGTACTTCACTACCCTGGTCTACGGTACTAGAAACAAAAGACTTACAACTCGAAATTCGGTTGAAAAAGTGAGAGGAGAAAGTGAAAGTAGTTCTCCGAAAAATCGAGGAGAAGTGAAAGACGGTATTCCCACCACAGTAGACGTATAGACTCCACTAACTATAAAGAGGTTTTTTAGAACTAAGGTCGAACACAAAGAAGGTCAGGTCGCAAAGAGTACTACATGAGACGTGTCTTCAATTTATTCGTCCCACTGTTATATGTCGGAACTGCATGAGGAAAAGGATAAACCTTGGTCAGACAACAAGGTGCAGGTCAAGATTGACGACGAAGGACTGGACGTATGTCTAAAAAGTTCTCCGTCCAATCCACCACACCATAAGGGTAGAGAAAGTCTTAAAAGGTGTCAAATAACACTAGGTGTGTCAGTTTCCGAAACCGTATCAGTTCTTTCGTCTTTATCTACAAAAAGACCTTGAGAGAACGAAAAAGGTACTAGGTCGCCTATAACCGTTAAACTAGAGACCAAGGAGACGGAAAAGATTTTGGTCGAACTTGTAGTCCCTCAAGTGCCAAGTGCATAACGACTTCGGACCGAACCTCTTAAAACTCGTAATGAAATGATCGTACACTCTACTCACGTTAACACACCATCAAACTCGCAAGAAACCGTAACGGAAAGAAACACTAACCTTACTTTTGACTGGAAAAGGTCAGGACACCGGTGACACCTCAAAACGTTTAAACGACCGTATAACTCACGTCGTGAAAGTGTCGTAGTAGAAAGTCCTAAACTTTGTCAAGATGACCTTAAGGTAGTGGAGGTGATCGAAACAAGTATCATTACGAGAGATTCCGGGTTAACTGAAGTGAAAGGTTCTACAGACCGAGATCTAATCACTAGTGTAGTAGTACTAAGACCCAACGCTTCTAGAAAAAACATGTCAAGAAGGCACATAAGAACGGTGGAGAAGAATTATAGAAGACGAAGACAATCCAGGTCTGGTAAAGACAGGAAATAGCTCGGGTAGAAACGTACTTTACAAGGGAACGATAGAGATTAAAAGAACTTCTCTAGAGATCAGAAAGGGTAAGACAACAACAGGAGATAAAGAAACGTAACTAGCGATTTCTTCCGAAAGAATAGAGAAGAACGATAAGAAAGCTTGAGACGTAAGTCTACGAATATAGAAAGGAAAAGAGGAAACGAAAAGTGGAGAGAAGAAAAGTGTCGATAAACATTCCGAAGGGGTCTGTCGGTAAAACGAAAAAACGTAAAGAAAAGGTACCCCTACCAGAACTAGGGACAGAGGACATGTCACAGTGTTTGGAGGTAAGTATCAAGTAGTCCGTGAGATAGATAGTCTAGATCCGGGAATTTAGATAAAGAGTGAAGGTGACATCTTAGTATTCCCTAAACTAAATCCAGTATGGACTTACCAGATCACCAAAAAGGATGAAAGAAGTTAAATTCAGACTTAAACCGTTATTCCTCTAGTACTAGACTCGGTGTCAGTCGAGGACCAGAACAAAAACAACTGACATATCTCGAAGAGGTAGAAACCGACGTTTCTTATATTAGTTAGACTAAAGCCACAACTGGTAGACCACTACAGGTACACATCTCAGAAGAGAACACAACAACCTTCTCCCACAAACGATACTGGTCACGTAAAAGAACCGTTTTGAGATAATCAGAAACGGGACGAAGTAAGGCGTAAGGTTCCGGTTTNGAGGTCTACAAAGAACTGAAGGATGAAAACGTAAGGTCAGGGGATATTACTTTTCCTGTAGAAAAAACCCACAATCAAGATTTTCCAGAACATGTAGAAGTATTTTGGCAAGTTGAAGTCGAAGAAGTCGCAATGACCAACCCCGTATCTGAACCTATTGACACTATAACTTACCAAACGGAACCTCTGCTTGTCTCTAGTAAGACAGCAAAAACTCTAACGTAGGTTCATGACGTAAAGCCTGAGAAAACAACTGGTACTACCGATGAGGTAAAGAAGACTCCCTAAGGACGGGCGTCATCATCTATATTACCAGTAGACTAAATTTAAGTGGGTAAGGTTAGGTAAAATCAAGCGACTAAGGATCTTACAGTTGTAAGTGGGAACGGTAGAGAACAAACTGGTGAAGGTTAAACGGAACTAAGTACCTGGACTGTAAGGTCCAAGGATACGTCATAACAAGAAATGTCGTAGTCTAGAACGAAGATAGTGGTCAGTGTAGGTGTTGACCCATAACAAAAACGAAACCGAGGTAGGGAAGTAAGAAAGACCTCAATAAAGAGGTGACTAGAGGTCATCGTATAACCCGTGGATTACTGGACCCCTCAAGGAGAAAATCATAGGATAGTAAAACGGAAAAGTATGACACCCCGTTCACATCTTAGTCCCTTTCCTTCATTCTACGATAATGTTATTAGGTCCGTTCTCTGTTTTTATTATCGAAAATGAGTCCAGTATCTTCACTTCTATTACTCTTCATCCCTAAAGTATAAATAAACTTCTAACTCTGTTACCCTAAACGACTACTCCCTGTCCCCTTTTTCTTTCTTCAACTCTTATCAAAGGTCTTAAGAACAGATATTCGGTCTTGACTAATTTATCTCAAAGGTAAAAGATTTCTTTACGAACTCTTCTCGTCCAACACTCTATTTAAGTCACAAGTCGAAATCCCGGCATATAAGACTCTGTACATAACCTGTTCGTTCACCTTTCCAACACATCCGTTAATCTGTGTGACCAGTCTTTAAGTCTCTCTTTAAATCTCTAGTTCTTTAGGTTAAACGGACATTAGTCATATATCTGTTGTAATTTTCGATCTCTTGATCCTCTTTACAGGATCATTCGACTACTTTTGTAACCCCCCAAGAATTATTTACCCTTATTAGAGTGTACCGACCTTCCCTCATGAAGTATTAAGTGTCTTGTGGGTTTACTTAAGTCGTTTTACATCCCTATATATAACTACATTATCCAACTAATGTTTGGTCAATCAGGATTTCCTTTAGTTGAGACTTATAAGTAACCTTCCTGACTACGACTTCGACTTCGAGGTTATGAAACCGGTGGGCTACACTTGAATGATCTTTTCGGGGACGACGACCCTTTCTAACTTCCGTTTTACTCTTTCCCCGTCGTCTCTTTCTCTACCGACCTATCGTAGTGTCTGAGTTGCCTGTGCTCAAACTCATTTAAGGTCCTCTATCACTTCCCGTTCCGTCGGACCACACGACGTCAGGTACCTCAACGTTTCGTGACCTGTACTGAATCGTTGACTTGTCGTTATCCCACTACGACCGAAAAGAGAAATAAAACACCATTAAAGATAGTTTTACGATAATGAAGTAATACTCCGTATTACTCAGTGAAGTAAAATACTCTGTATAATTTCAATAACTTCATACACTAATTATATGTATAACATTAAAAAGAAAAAATAATAACAAAAGTCTAACGTTCCCATATTATCTGTACGTGAAGTATGATTATGACTACTTTAACAAGACTATTAATGTGAAAGATCCGATTATCAGTGAATACTAAACTGAGATCCGTTCAATGAGTATATGAGTATAAATACAGAACTAGACTTTACAAAACCAAAATAAAAGATATTTTTTTACAAAGATATATATTTTTACTATTTTTGACGTCATCTACAATGATGATGTGGGTTTGAAAACATTCGGGACGAATTAATTGTACTGCAATTAAAAATCTATCAAATCGAATCAGTGGCTCAGTGCAGGATGAGAAAACGTTCGGGTACCTGATATCGGACGATCCGAGCAGAGAAGTACCTTAAAAGGTCTGTTCTAATGACCTCACCCTACCGTAAAGGAAAAGGTCCCCTAGAAGGACTGGGTCCTTGACTTGGGTTCAGCGTCTAAGAAATGGTTGACTCGATGTTCCCTTCGGGACCCCTATAAGCGTTGAGTCCTTGACTTGGGTTCAGAGGTCGTCGAGGACATAACCGTCCGTCTAAGAAATGTTGACTGGGTGGACCCTTCGGATTATCAAAGATATTTATGTTTATTTAATTTGTTAAAGAATTATATGTATCTTTTAGATGTTTTGTATGTATATATGGACTTTCATGTTACATTTATTACGATTATATTTTTACTAACAGTATAATTTTATACCCTAAAAAGTTTAAACGTATAAAATAACAATATCTTATTGTCTTAAAAAGATGACATTGAAGGGTATGTAGTCTCATCGTATAAAACCCCTCTTCGATGTTTTATCATCTTTCTCTTATCCAGATTCTCTGGGTGGATACGGTGGTAGGCATATAGTTCTTTTGGTGAATTAGAGAGTTCTATATTAAAATAAACAGATATTTTATCAATATTCTTATTTACCAACAATTACAAAGAAGACTGATTGTAAACTCTTACGATACTAAGTTATGTACATGAATATAAACACACACACCAAAATCACGTCTATTCTTTCCTTAATAGTAAAGGAAAGTGATATCCTTTTAAAAGTACCTGGTATAAAAAACGTTCGATACATCGTCTTTATACGAGTCTTTATACGAGTACTATTATTAAATGATAATAGTACATTTTTTTCGTATTTATATATCCAAGATCACAAGAAAGTCATTGATTAGGCTAATTCAGATCTTATCATTAACACACGAAAATAGTGTTGGTATCACAAAGTAATTACAAAATAAGAACAACTTATCAGAACTAAGGAAATTTATTTAAAATCAATCTATGAAATACATATATTAAAAGTATAAAAGTATTAATATAGATTAATATATTGATCTTTTCGACACTAGTGTATTGACGGTATACATTAATATATTTTTGATATTTGTAACCTTTTTTTGAGTATCTTCTACATAATTCTCTACAAGATAAAACGAAGGTCAATAGATATATAAATCGTATATCTATATAAAATTACTAAAAGTAAAAATTAAGTTTATTCATCTATAGTGTCTCCTTTAAAATGAGACGAAAAAACACCTATTAGGTTTTTAGTTAATAATCCTAATGTCCAGACTTTGTGAAAATCTAAATAAAAATTAACCTCCTATTAACGAAATGTTGCAACATAAACAAAGACGGTATGTTGTTGTACTCAGTATATATATAAGAGAGGACTTGGAGGAAGGGTGGGTTCTAAAATAAAAATTCTCCCCGCCCCCTCTTTTGTCATCAAAGGGTACACATACCATATAATAATTTTATATGACATTTAACTTGTGACATTCTTTTTAATGTACAATATATGTTTAAAAAAATACAAATAAGTCCCTTTTATTTTAAAGAGAAATCGAAAATGAGAATTATGAGAACTGAAAATTATATAGTAAAAGTGAAAATCAGTATGTGTAGGAACGAAATAGATATGAAAATCGAGGGAATAGACTTATGTCTCAGTATCTTGGTCTTTTTAGTTTATTTAAGTTTATTTACATTTCCAGTAGATCCTGTGTGCGTGGACTAAAGTATGTACCTCTTTTGTTCCAGGATCTTCATTGAAGTGTACCATCGTTTGTATTGTAATTCCCGAATCGGGTCGGATTGTTGAGAACGGACGGTCAAGTCCCGAAAAGGAAGATACATTCTTCTATAAGTTAAATCGTGAATATAATGATATAAATTTACTAGACAAAAACAAAAGTACAGGAAGGGAATCTAACACTTGACACACTTCTGTCTCTAATTCAAGAGTGGTAATATAAGGGAACTTCTGATTTTCTCATGTACCTTGTAATAGTGTTAACGAGTTCTATTTCAAGAGACTTTCGAAAATAAGGAGAAGTTGAAAACTGGAAATTTTTGTTTTTTAAATAGAGAAGTAGTTAGTAGTCAAGTCAAGTCAAGTCAAGTCAGAGAGTCAGCACAGGCTGAGAAACGTTGGGGTACTTAGCGTCGTGCGGTCCGGAGGGACAGGTAGTGGTAGAGGACCTCAAGTGAGTCTAAGTACAGGTAGTTCAGTCACTACGGTAGGTCGGTAGAGTAACAGACAGCAGGGGGAGAGGAGGACGGGGGTTAGGGAGGGTCGTAGTTTCAGAAAAGGTTACTCAGTTAAGAAGAGTACTCTATCGGTTTCATGACCTCAAAGTCGAAATCGTAGTAAGGAAGGTTTCAGGGTCCCGACTAGAGGAAATCTTACCTGACCAACCTAGAGGAACGTCAGGTTCCCTGAGAGTTCTCAGAAGAGGTTGTGGTGTCAAGTTTGCGTAGTTAAGAAACCACGAGTCGGAAGAAGTGTCAGGTTGAGAGTGTAGGTATGTACTGGTGACCCTTTTGGTGCCGGAACTGATCTACCTGGAATCAGCCGTTTCATTAGAGAGACGAAAACTTATACGATAGATCCAAACAGTATTGAAAAGAAGGTTCCTCATTCGCAGAAAATTAAAGTACCGACGTCAGTGGTAGACGTCACTAAAATCTCGGGGGTTTTTATTGCAAACTGTGACAAAGGTCAAAGGGGTAGATAAAGGGTACTTCACTATCTCGTATATATTATTTGTAATACATGACCAACTTATGGAATAACATTTTATCTGTAATTTATAAATTTTGTACATAAAATAAACCGAAATATTTTATATTTTTAAACAATACGTAACTATGTATACATGGTTTTTTGAGTGTGACTTACCATTAATATCCCATAATCGATCTTCGTTGTCCCATAATATTTAAGGCTGACAAATTTGTTGTCTGAAAGTAAATACAGTTTTAAAATTAAAGTTCTAAACATACCTTTATGTTTTTTTTGAGTTTAACGGTTTCGTTAGAACTCTTTCTTCTTACCTTGACCTCCTTAGTTGAACGGACTGAAGTCCGAGATGATGTTTCGGTGTCAGTAGTTCTGTCATACCATGACCGTGTTTCTGTCTGTATATCTAGTTACCTTGTTTTATCTTTCGGGTCTCTATTTAGGTGTGTGTATACCTGTGGAATAGAAACTGTTTCCTCCGTTCTTATATGTTACCTCATTTCTGTTAGAGAAATTGTTCACCACGACCCTTTTGACCAGTTGGTGAACATTTTCTTACTTTGATCTAGTGAAAGATTGTGGCGTGTGTTTTTATTTGAGTTTTACCTAATTTCTAGATTTACATTCTGGTCTTTGATATTTTGAGGATCTCCTCTTGTATCCGTTTTGTGAGAGTCTGTATTTAGTGTCGTCCTAGGAGATACTAGGTGGAGGGTCTTAAGACCTTTATTTTCGTTTTTATTTGTTTACCCTAGATTAATTTTAATTTTCGAAGACGTGTTGTTTCCTTTTATATTCGTTCCACTTTTCTGTCGGAAGACTTACCCTCTTTTATTATCGTTTACTTCGTTGACTGTTTGTTGATTAGAGTTTTTATATGTTCGTTGAATACGTCGAGTTAAGGTCTTTTTATTTGCTGGGTTAGTTTTTTACCCGGTTTCTTGATTTATCTGTAAAGAGGTTTCTTCTGTATGCCTACCGATTGTTTGTGTACTTTTCTACGAGTTGTAGTGAGTAATAATCTCTTTACGTTTAGTTTTGGTGTTACTCCATGGTGAAGTGTGGTCAGTCTTACCGACGCTAGGTTTTTAGACGTTCGTTATTTACGACCTCTCCCACACCTCTTTTCCCTTGGGAGGATGTGACAACCACCCTTACGTTTGATCATGTCGGTGATACCTCTTGTCACACCTCTAAGGAATTTTTTAACGTTTATCTTGATGGAATACTGGGTCGTTAGGGTGACGACCCGTATGTGTGGCTCCTTTGGTCTTAACTTTCTCTGTGTACATGGGGTTACAAGTAGCGTCGTGACAAATATTATCGGTCCTGTACCTTTGTTGGATCTACAGGTAGTCGTCTACTTACCTATTCTTTCGACACCATGTATATGTGTTACCTCATAATGAGTCGGCAATTTTTCTTAAGTAAACTTAGTCAAGACTACTCTACCTACTTTGACCTCGGCTAATATGTCTCACTTCATTCGGTCTTTCTTTTTGTGGTTATGTCATATGATTGTGTATATATACCTTAAATCCTTCTACCGTTACTGCTGGGACATACGTTCTGTCCTTTTTTCTGTGTCTACACATATGGTCTGAAAACCTGAGTCTCCCTCTCCCTCTCCCACCCTACTAAACCCTCTTACCCTTAAGATTGTACATATGACAGTACATTCTTAACTTAGCGGTCAGGTACAGACTGCATCCCACGTCGAACGAACCCCGACCACGTACCCCTACTGGGTCTCTCTACAACACCCCTCCCTCCACCCTCCCCCCAAGTACAAACCCTTGCGTACATTCTTAATTTCTAAAATTTTAATTTTTTTATTTTATTATTATTATTATTATTTAAAATTTTTATAAAAGGATTGGGTTTGAGATCACTTTTTTTGTTTTCTTGTCAAATATCTACCTTATAATCGTGGTGTTATATATAAAAGTAATCACCGTCGGAGTTGTAAAAGAAAAAAATTTCTTGAGATAAATTTTAGTGTACACATAGTCGTGCACCTATGACTCGTCTACGAAGACCCAAAGACAAGATCTCCGGGGTGTCCCATCTAGACGAAAATAAAACGAATATAAAACTTTAAATGTTTTTCAATTATTGACTAACTACGGTTTAGTCACTGTTCAAACTTCAGGAATTGTTGTAAAACGGAATCTTAAATGTTTACTATTTATTCCGTAATACCATTAAAAGACACTGGACCCAGTACTCAGAACACCGAAGTTGGATATACAATTGACATTGTTCTAGTGGAATTAAAATCGGGGTCGGTCATATGGTTATTGCTTAGTTCGGAGGGTGAACTGAAAATTTGATGAAACACACACACAGACAATCAGAGAGTCAACACAGACTGATACACACTGGGGTACCTAACATCGGGTGGTCCGAGAAGACAAGGACCTTAAGAGGTCCGTTCTTATGACCTAGTCCAACGGTAAGGAAAAGGTCCCCTAGAAGGGTTGGGTCCCTAACTTGGACGCAGAGGGTGTAAGGTCCATCTAAGAAATGGTAGACTCGGAGTTCCCTTCGGGGTTTATTCCGTAGTGAGTCCCGTAATACCTCTTCCTTTACCGTTGGGTGAGGTCACAAGAACGGACCTCTTAGGGTCCCTACCCCCTCGGACCACCCGAAGGCAGATACCCCAGTGTATCTCAGCCTGTACTGACTTCGCTGAATCGAATCGTCCCGTAATATCTCATTTGTCTTCCTCTTTATTTGGTTCTAAGGTAATTAAGAGTTAAAGGTATACAAGAAAGATAGTCTATATCGAAACCGAAGTCTTCTACTTCCATGTCCCGTCCTCTTTGAGTTTATGAAACTGCGGACAACAGAGAGAAAAGGTTTCCCTACATCAGTAAAACCGCTGTCACTTCAGTGAGTCAGAACAGGTTGAGAAACGTTGGGGTACCTGACATCGGATGGTATGAGGAGGTAGGTACCCCAAAAGGTCCGTTCTCATGACCTCACCCAACGGTAAAGGAAGAGGTCTCCTAGAAGGGTTGGGTCCCTAGTTTGGACTCAGAGGGCGTAACATCAGTCTACGAAATGGTAGACTCGGTGTTCCCTTCAGTGTAATAAAGTCAGTTCCAGCTTTATATTTTACTAAGGTGCCTAATTCAAGTTCGGAATGGTACAGTAATCACCCTCGTGTACCGTTCTTGGTTACTTGTTTTATTTATTTTATGGGACTTGTACGTTATACGTAGACGATATAGAAAACTTCAGTTATAAAAAACCACACCTTTACACATAAAGGTAAAGTTTTCTTATCGAGGTCAAGAGTAAGAAAGGTGCAAAGACGGTGTATGGTTAGAGAGTGACGACCTCTGGTTCGGTTCCATGATGGTCTTGTAGAAAGTTGAGTCATCCTTCTTAACGTATTACAGTTTATAAAACGACAAAATTTAAATCTCCCAAAATTTATGAATTTTATGTATGAGGAATTCTAACCCAGACGAGTTATGTGACTTCTTTTATCACAATCATTGAGTTACCACAGACTAAGAAGCACTGGGGTATCTGACATCGGACAGTCAGAGGAGACAAGTACCAGAAGGGACCACGGAGTCTACCATTTCTTAGACGGACGTTACGTCCTCTGGACCCAAACTAGGGATCCGACTCTTCTAGGGGACCTCTTCCCTTACCGATAGGTGAGGTCGTAACAACAAACCCTTTAGAGTACCTGTATACTTGGTTAAGTGATTTCTATAATTCATAAATAATATTTCTATTTTAGTATAATTTTTTAAAGTAAGTCACCGTTGGTGGTCCATCTAACATGAAAGGATCCAAGATACGTAAGTTTGTCTCAATCCGTGTCGGGGATGGGAATTTCTAGAACGATACTCTTAGCCTCTTTGTTTAACCATGTATTATATGTTATATTACGAAACTCAGTAATTTTTTGATTTATTTTGTACCCTTACTACTCGTGTATCCTCAAATTTTTTTACGATCTTTTTGTTTGTTTGTTTGTTTTTACAAGGACCTTCTCTACTTTGAATAACACTTGGAACTTATTCCCTGTTTTATTATCTAAATCTTTTCTAGTCGACTTATAACGATTCATCGTTCCATCTACGTCACACAGGGTACAAAAAGTTCTCTAAGACCTTAAGGCCAAACCGTACATTCTTTAGGACTGAAAAATTTACCATAGTTAATAGAGTTAACTTTTTTCAATTTACGACACATTCGGTTATTTTGTGATATATGAATACGTGACGGACAAAAATAAAAGAAACAACATAGGAGTTTATGCTTCCGTTACCGTGGGAAGAGGTCATGAGAACGGACCTTTTAGGGTACCTACCTCCTCGGACCGACCGACGTCAGATACCCCAGTGATTCTCAGTCTGTGCTGACTCACTGAAGTGAAAGTCAAAAGTGAAGGTACGTAACCTCTTCCTTTACCGTTGGGTGAGGTCACAAGAACGGACCTCTTAGGGTCCCTGCCCCCTCGGACCACCCGACGGCAGATACCCCAGCGTGTCTCAGCCTGTGCTGACTTCGCTGAATCGTATCGTAATCGTATAGGAGTCTATGACCTCGTCTCTACTCTTTCGTTCTCCGTACCGTACTCGATTACTCGACACTACTGTGGTCTACGTCAAATTAAAATTTCTTGTTAGTCTTCTGGTCACTTCCTCCATTAGTCATCACCTCATTTAACCCCAATCTAACCTCTACCAAAACCCCACACTTGTTTTCGTAAATGTAACTAAGACTTCCGTCTAATCTCACGACATCCCTGTCTCTATACTATCAAATTTCAGGTAGTAAAACTTATTTGAGTTTGAAAAGACTCATAACTGTAATTAGGAATACGGTTCAAATTAACGACTCATATTAGGTACCGTAAAACCTTTGAAATTTTCGCCGTCCTGGGTTTATGGTGTTTCACCGGAGTCTCTTTCCAACGACAAAAAAAAAAAAAAAAAAAAAAAGGAAACTGAATATAATGGCCATCGTCTGAACCCCTGAAGGGACCGCCAGGTCACCAATTCTGAGGTGCTAAGGACCAACTCCTTGATTCTAAGATATGATGTACACGGTTCAACAAAGTCAGCACAGGTTGAGAAACGCTGGGAAACCTGACGTCGGGTGGTACGAGGAGACAGGGACCCTAAGAGGTCCGTTTTTATGTCCTAACCCAACGGTAAGAGAAGTAGTCCCCTAGAAGGGTTGGGTCCCGAGTTTGGGTACAGAGAAAACAGAGGACGTGACCGTCCTCCCAAGAAATGGAGATCATGGTGGACCCTTCGGGATACGGTGTACCGTACCGGTTTATTTTTATTGTATTTATTTTTGTGAAATTTTTATTTCTAATATGATTATAAAAGTCGTGATATAAGTAAAGATTGTGTAAAAGACGACCAATTGTAAACTATTAAGGTGAATTTTCAATGAAATTTTGAAAGTGATCCTAAATGGTGTCGTTATAGGGCTTCTCTCAAGGTGGGGCAAACCGGTCCGTCGATCCGGTACAAAGTTGACTCTTATAAAAATTTGACATAACTTGTAAACCACAGAGGATATTTGACTGTTAGGTCAAACACTCTTTATGTAATTCATTTACTCTTTCATTCGTTGTTTGATGAAGACGACGATCACCAATGATAGAACAAGAGGTGAAATTTAAACGTTTTTACGTTATTTCGTTACTTTAGATGGTTACCTACAAAACAATGACGATAATTACCTGGTGTAAAATAACATTACAATTTAAATGACGTTTTGGACCCTTAAATGTTATCGTATGTAATAGGATGTGTTAGATTAAGTTAAAAAAAACAGGATACTCTTTTTTGTTTCCGTTTTATATGACGTTTTGTATAAACGTCAAATAATTTATAGGTCAGTTTAAGTCATAGTGGGGTTTTCGATACTTGGTTAAAGTATAAGAAGTTACCCTTCAACTTCTTTAAAGTCAGAAGTATTATAACCGCTTGTAAGATCGAAATCGGTGCGAAAAGACGAGTAGATTAAGATTGTAGAGAGGAGACAAGTGACTAATAAGGATAGCAATGATGTGTATAACTACGGTTTGAGGGTGAGGTCTCCATCGGTCATATTGTCTTCGGTAATAACAGTGACACACCAAGAAAAAAAAAACGAAACGACGTGTGAACAAATACGAAAAGAAACATCCAGGGAAACTGGTAGTCTTAGAGATGGATCTAATTTGTCGATCCAGTATTCACAAAGACAAACCTTGTGGGAGTGGTTACGGGATTACACAGACATACCTTGATTTTTGGATTATGTATTTATCACGTTCCTTTTGCTCTGGTGTACAAACTACGTAGTACTTGATTTGTGTCTTCGACAATTGACTGAAGGGTGTACAATCATTTTGATAAAACTTTGTGTGAAATATTTGTCACAAAACAAACAAAACAAAAGGAAACGACCGAAATAAATAAACTAAAACAAACAAAGAAACAAATCCGTCGATTTCATACAAACATTTTGAGTGACTATAATTATCTTTTATGTCTTCGTTTCGTTCTTCACGGGTTGTTTCGACTGGGAGGAAAAGACTTTTCTACAGAATTTGTTTATAGTTCTTTCGTTTAATTACTTAGACATAAGAGATTAACTAAATTGCATAACAAGACAAAAATTGTTCATTAAATGAGTTGGTAATACAAGAAGACTATTTTCAGTATGCCTCAAAATTTGTTGATGGTTTGAAACTACAATACCCAAAATTTTTCAGATTTTATATATCTTTTTACAGTGACATAAAAGGAAACTGAAGTCCCCTTTGTTTGAGTAAAGGGAATCATCTTCTTTCTATATGTTTATAAGGACGTCTTTAAAGATTTGTTGTCAAACCGTTCGGATATTATAGATCTAAGAAGATCACTTTATATAATATGTTATTTCTAACTTTTAATCCTCAGACAGAAGACGAAACGATAAATTACATAGTCTGTATCGAGACATAAAGAGCCCTCCGTTTACCTCCGTATACTTCTGTTTGGAAGGTACACTGACATATCTTTAGATAAACCTTAAAACCGAAACCTTACAGGAAATCACATCGATAAATATACATTTGCCTTCTATTTAATAATATTATTGACAAATGTGTCACTTTCTTATCATAATAAAGTTTACGTCATGAAATTTCAAAATATACGTAAGGAAAGTAAGGAGAATCAATAAGGCTTTATGTAATACATTAATAAAGAATTAAAATATTAGATTTTATTTGGTTGTATCTTAATATGTTAATATATTATATATTATTTTCTCTCTGAAATTTCAGACTTTATAATGTAAAGATTAAATTATTGAAATACATAGTCAAGTCAAATCAAGTTAAGTCAGTGAGTCAGTACAGGCTGAGAAACGCTGGGGTACTTAGCGTCGTGTGGTCCGGAGACAGGTAGTTGTTGAGGGCCTCAAGTGAGTTTGAGTACAGGTAGCTCAACCACTATGGTAGGTCGGTAGACTAGGAGACAACAAGGGAAGAGGAGGACAAGAGTTAGAAAGGGTCGTAGTCCCAGAAAAGGTTACTCAGTTGAGAAGCGTACTCCACCGGTTTCATAACCTCAAAGTCAAAGTCGTAGTCAGGAAGGTTACTTGTGGGTCCTAACTAGAGGAAATCCTACCTGACCAACCTAGAGGAACCTCAGGTCCCCTGAGAGTTCTCAGAGGAGGTTGTGGTGTCAAGTTTTGGTAGTTAAAAAACCACGAGTGGAAAGAAGTGTCAGGTTGAGAGTACAAGTATGTACTGGTGATCTCTTTGGTATCGGAACTGATCTGCCTGGAATCAGCCATTACAGAGACGAAAACTTATACGATAGATCCAACCAGTATTAAAAAGAAGGTTCCTCATTCGCAGAAAATTAAAGTACCGACGTTAGTGGTAGACGTCACTCAAACGTCGGGTTTTTGTATTTCAGACTGTGACAAAGGTGATAAAGGGGTAGATAAAGGGTACTTCACTACCCTGGCCTACGGTACTAGAAGTAAAAGACTTACAACTCGAAATTCGGTTGAAAAAGTGAGAGGAGAAAGTGAAACTAGTTCTCCGAAAAATCGAGGAGAAATGAAAGACGGTATTCCCATCACAGTAGACGTATAGACTCGACTAACTATAAAGAGGGCCGTTAGAACTAAGGTCGAACACAAAGAAGGTCAGGTCGTAAAGAGTACTACATGAGACGTGTCTTCAATTTATTCGTCCCACTGCTATATGTCGGAACTGTATGAGGAAAAGGATAAACCTTGGTCAAACAACAAGGTACAGGTCAAGATTGACAACGAAGGACTGGACGTATGTCTAAAGAGTTCTCCGTCCAATCCACCAGACCATAAGGATGGAGAAAGTCTTAAAAGGTGTCAACTGACACTAGGTGTGTCAGTTTCCGAAACCGTATCAGTTATTTCGTCTTTATCTACAAAAAGACCTTGAGAGAACGAAAAAGGTACTAGGTCGTCTACAACCGTTAAACTAGAGACCAAGGAGACGGAAAAGATTTTGGTCGAACTTGCGGTTATCAAAGTAATATAACATAAACATATATCTCTCGTTCTTTTTGTAGACCACTATTGATTTTTCCATAAACTAGTGATCGATTCCTGAAAATGTGACTGTGGTAAAATAAAGTTTTGATTTTAACCATTCTGAAATGTATAACGACATTCTCTCCAAACTTGAAGATTTTTATTTTTATATATTTGAACTTTATCCTAAAATATTCTAATATTTATTTGTATGTATGAATGAATTTCTATATATAGTTATGAGGAAGACCTTGATTCAATTGATTTATCACTGATGTAATTGTGAAAGTAAAGTCCAGTGACACCGGACTATCTTCTTTATCATTTGTTCCACGAGACAATACTATTTATTTTATGAGANCTAATATTTATTTGTATGTATGAATAAATTTCTATATATAGTTATGAGGAAGACCTTGATTCAATTGATTTATCACTGATGTAATTGTGAAAGTAAAGTCCAGTGACACCGGACTATCTTCTTTATCATTTGTTCCACGAGACAATGCTATTTATTTTATGAGACTTTTTGATTCCCATTTTTAAAGGATCATAATTAAATTACCACACCCTTCCAAGTGTTTATACTCTGTTACAGTATGGGAATTAGGGACTCATATCATAATTACTCGATTTCAGTTAACGTAGTTCGTTTTTCCAGTTTTAAGATATCAGTTCCCTTTTTTTTAGGGTTGAACGAAAGAAAACTATCGAAAGGTACAATAATTGGGACAACAATTAGAAGAACTATCTTAGTCATCAGTACCATGAGTCGAGTTAACCCTTAAGACAAGAGATACTTACGTTCTATGTGTTAATACTCAGTGATTACTCATTGATATGAATATTTTATTCGTTATAGTTTTTTATTTTCATGTTTTTCAAAGGTAGTTTCAAACCTCTATTTTTCCTGTTTGAGTGTTTTAATTCACTTACCGAACGGTAACTTCACGTACATGATAAAATCTCTGAATCGTAATTTTTTGATGTCTCACTATCCACAGTCTTTCTTTTTCAGTAGGTATTGACCGTAAATAATCCCTAAGACTTTGTTAATATTATACTCTCTAATCATTTTAATTAAAATAAACTAGTGTATTGATAGTGTGGTAAAAAACTATTTAAAATGTATTTACAAAGTATTTTTATAGGTTTAGTTAAAATATATGTTGACAACATAATAGACAAGACCGTGACACGTTCCACGTTTAAGACTGTGAAATAAAAGTTGTGTTGGTCAGTTTGTTCAACATCGTGTTACTTTAATAAAAAAATTTTTTGGGAAGACAGTATATGGAAATTTTACATATAGGTGACTCTTTATTTAGGGATGAATTCAAGAGTTGAGGATTAAAAGCACTATAAACTCCCTCGTTACAGAAAGAAAGAAAAAAAAAAAAAAAAACGAGAGTATATGTAATTAAGAACGGACCTTTTAGGGTACCCGCCGTCTCGGACCATCCGACGTCAGGTACCCCAGCGCTTCTCAGCCTGTCCTGACTCGCTGAAGTGAAAGTGAAAAGTGAAAGTACGTAACCTCTTCCTTTACCGTTGGGTGAGGTCACAAGAACGGACCTCTTAGGGTCCCTACCCCCTCGGACGACCCGATGGTAGATACCCCAGCGTGTCTCAGTCTGTGCTGACTTCACTGAATCGTCGTCGTCATCTATAATAATTGGTATAAATACATACTCTTTTGTTCTGATTATCTCCAATTTAAAAAGGATTAAAGTACGTCTGTAACAACATTTATAGTCTTGAGTTATGAAAGACTAAGACCTCGATTACAAGAATTAGGGATGATATGTAGTAGAGACCTCAAATAAGTTGTCTCGAAGTGATAAGGATAAAAAGATAGGTAGATAAGGGGAGGTATGAGTGAATATGAGATCAGTTTCTCAGAGTGAAGGGTAAAGGGTTTATATCTAAAACGTGACAAAGAAGGGACAGGGTATAACAAGGGAAAATGGTAAGGGTAGGTCGAGTCGTCCACAAATAAGGATTCCCTTTTAAGTTTTAAGATTGAAACAGAATTGTGGGATAAGACCTTTTATTTCAGAAACAGAACCTACATGGGAATGACGGGAGAAGGTTATCAGACACGTATACAATTGAGAAAGGAAAGAGTTGTCGAAGAATTACCTTCCTACCCAATCAGATATAGGAGGTTCTTCGTCTACAGTTCTGTGTCAATTTGTACATTCTTAAAACTCGTCTCCTCCTTCCGGTCCTCTCGGCGGTCTATAACTCAGATTACGTCTCCGTCCTTCCCGTCAATCCGTCAATCTCACCTTCGAAAGATCTGACACGTCAAATTTCTTCCAAATTGTTCCTGTATGTAACCCCTTAGAAACTCGGTCTCAATCGGTTACTTCTCTAGGTACACAGGGTCTTTGTCCAGATGAAATTTTAGGGGTGACGCAAGTCAGCAACCGATCCTCTTCGTGGACCTCTTTCACCGGAGGTATGTTTGTACCGTTATCTAAGTCTAGTCTCGTCGACCTTTGAGACCACTTGATTCGTGGGACCAGTTAGTACGAGGAGTATTAACTTCCTGATATTCAACGTAAGGATTTTGACGGTTTTCCTTGTTAAAGATTGACCCGGTTACAAACAGTGGAACCCTTTCAATAACTTAGAGATACTCTATAAAACATTTTCACCTTACAGTATCCTTTTTGATACTATTTGGTACACTTTCATAGATGACGTCCTTGATCAAAATTTTTAATTAACAAACATAGAAATTATAAGTAATCGTATGGACGTGGGTTCCTTATTGTGTATCGTCCGTGAATTGACAACAACAAATCAGTGATTCAACACAGGTCACGAGCAACACTGGTGTACCTGACAACGGACGGTCCGAGGAGACACGTACCCTCAAGGGTGTATTCCTATGACCTCACCCAACGGTAAAGGAAGAGCTCTCCTAGAAGGGTTGGATCCCTAACTTGGACACAGAGGACTTTACCATCCATCTAAGAAATGGTAACTCAGTGGACTTTTCGGATCCGTGAATTATGAGAAAGAATTTAATAAGATACATATGTTCATGTTTATTTGTGTATACATATACTTGAACATGGATGTACACGTATATTAATCTTGAAGCATAAAGAAACAAATCTTAAATTTCTTAGAAAGATAATTTAAAGTACAAAGTAGAAACTTGGTGTAAAAGGACCATATATGTTTAGATGTAATAAACGAAACAATAGTTATCTCTTACTCGTTTTCATGATCTAACTGTTCCAGGATAGAGAATTTTTGTTAAAATTTTATTGTTATAAAATATGAAGAAATGGAAGACACAAGTGAGTAGGTAAGTAAGAAAGTAAATATATAATCAAATTGTTTATACATTATGAGACACGGTCCATGAGATGATCCCTTTCGTCTTTGATGAGGATAGAAATAAGTCGAGTATCAGGTCATACCTGAAAGGTAATTGGTTTTCTAATGTATTTATTAGACGTTAGTGGTATCGCGACACTTCCTATTCACGTCACACGTTGCTCTTGTGTAGTGTCCATCATCGTACCTAAACTTGTCAGTGGTTACCGGAAGACCTGTAACACTATGACTCGGTATTCCTTGTCCTCAAATATTCCGTTACTCCTATCCTTTTTTACAGGGTTCGTCTCCTTTGTTTAATACCTTTCAGGTCACCTCCCCTCTTCCTTTACCTTCAAAGCATACTTCTTTTCATCCTCTCCTCGTTCAACTCTTTGTTCTTTAAGCCTCCCAAGTACACACTTACATTACTAATATGTTGACAGGGCTTCCTAACATGGACTTCCTGTATGGACCTAAAAGTAGTGTGAGTCACTTATTAGTAACAGGTAAAACAGTACAAAAAATTAGTTACTAAAAAATTTTTCTTTCATTATTGTCCTTTGTGTCATTTCCTTTTGCAGTCAACCGGACGTTTAGTAGATTACCATAAATATATCGTAATGTTTACACTAGTCCTGACGTTTTTACGTAATAAAATCCCGACAACAACTAACAGATATATATAGGTTATAGGTCAAATTAATAATCTGATATACTTTCCATCCATAAGCTATTATACTGGTGTATTAACTTTCGAAATGTTGTTATTTTACTCCGTTAGACAATTAAAGTAGAGTGTCTCATCTTCTTATTTTTATAGTAAACTGGGTACTTATAACTCTATAAGAGTAATAATAGGATAAAGTCACGGACTCCGTGTTGGTACCCAGATTACACTAATAACCCCTCTTTCGTATTATTTTTCTTCGTTAGTTGGTGACCGAATCTCCAGTAGTAACGTTTCTCTAGTTTTCTCAGGAATTTCTATTCTCGTGTAAGTCTCGAAATACATGTCATATTTGAGAATCGATAAAAAGTCACGGTAGACCGACATCTAAACACCACACACCAACGTGTCGACTACATAATTTAAGGGTTTCAGATGTAGTCCGTCCGGACACAGAACACACTCTATTTAATTCTAGTACGGAGTCAGAGAATTTCTTCACTACAATGATTTGTCTTATTCGTTATTTTTGGTAGAAGAATTTCTTCCGTTTATATACTAAAAGGAGTAAAGGAATGACGACAGAGAAGTCCCTTTCTAGACGTCGTACTGTTCTACCTGATCTCACCGACGCTACACACGAGAATTCCTTAGCTGAGACTTTTGTATGACTTCTTTTTATTTGTTTGTTTTGGCGTTGTTGAAGTTTGATCATTTCATCTTTTGATTCGTTCTAAATCTAATTTCTCTTTGTTTGTTACTATCAGGTCAGTGATGTAAAGGATTCTTTCATTTAGTTTAGCTCTATTCCTTGTAAACCTTTTATGGAAACACAAATCAAATCAAATCAAAAGTTTCGGAATCCTTTTGGTTTACAAAAGATTTTCAGCAACAACGACAACGAATCAGTGAATCTATACAGTCTAAGAAACTTTGGGGTACCCGACATCGACCGGTCCAAGGAGACAGGTACCCTAAAGGGTCCGTTCTTATGATCTCTCCCAACGGTAAAGGAAGAAGTCCCCTAAAAGGACTGGGTCCATAATTAGGGCGGAGAGGACAAACCGTCCACCTAAGAAATGACGACTCGGTGGTCCTTTGAGATTCTCAATAATCAATAAAGAAAGAGAAAAAAATTTATTAAAAATTTTAAAAAACGAAGAATACGTCGTACACCCTAGAATTAAGGGACTGGTCCCTCACCTGGACCCCGGGAGACGTCATCTTCGTGTCCGGTGACTTGATGATCCCTTCAAAGTTCTCACTGATTCTCAGTGATAAATTAAAATTTTATAAGAACGGGTGTATTGTATATTAGGGACAAATTCGATGAAGAAGGTTGTTACGTAAAGGTACTGAAACTAGTTCTTATATTACAACCTATATAAGGTATATGTTAATATACGTACGTTCCGTTTAAAATCTTTTATAATCAAAAGTTAGATGGACGTCGGTACTAACTAGACCCTACATGTTCCTTCAAAAAAATTTTTTATCTCGTTAGGATGGAAGTCGGAATCGTCACTAATTGAAATCGTCCCAGTATCAACGACAATCCACTCTTTTTTATGTTTGTGATCGTTCTTTATCGTTCTTTTACTTCGTCCTTTCGTCTTTCTCTTTTCTCTCTTCTCTTTATGGGTTCGTGTCTATTCTTTTTTTTCCATTAGATAATCGTCAACAAGACACCGTTGACTTGAGACCTCTAGACAAGTATAATCCAAGGGACGTATTCGGAGAAGAAAGGAGTCCTTGTCGAAGAAAACAAAACAAGAAAAATTCCGATCACACTTCAAGACCCTTCGGGGTTTTATGTATTAGGCTTCTTGTACTAACAAAAGAAGGAAAGGAGCCTTCTACGAGTCCTGACTCACGATTTGATCCGACTAACTAAAAAAAAAAAAAAAAAAAAACGAAGACGTAGCGGCCTATGGATGGCGAAGGAAGAAAACAGGGATGAAGAGCCGACCGGCCGGACAATACCATTCTGTGTGATGGAAACAAGGTAGAACTGGGGACGGATCTGGAATAGTCGGATCTGGAATAGTGTAATCCTGGGATCCGTGACAGAAGACCGAATAAGAATCGTCCAGAATTGGTCATCTAACTAGTTCTAGGTTTCCGTTACACCTGAGGTCTTAAAGACTTCTCTATCTCGTTCTACATCACCCTTGTACCTTCCCCCTCGATGTCTCGGAGAGAACTCTGACAATAAAACGTGTTGTCGTGAAAAGTGGAATTAAAAAAAAAAAGAACTAGACTTGAACTTCCCCTACTCCCGAGTCTAATCGAGGTAGAGACTTGGATCAGAGTCACTGAGAAAGGGGTTAGGGACGACGGAAAACAATGAGAGAGTACTTTATAGTGGATAGTCATGAACGTGACCTCAGTCGTTGTCAATCTTTGATCATCCCCGTTAGATCTATCATCCTTCTATCTTTAAATTATTCTAAGAGAGTGGTAAATAGACACTCTCCCGGTGAATGTAACGAGGATCTTTTCGTTACTCCTTTACGTAAATTCTTTTATTTATAACGAAAGGACAAAGTTCTGGGTACTAGTAAGAGTTAATGACTGAGAAACTTGAGTCAAATGGTAGTGAAGAAAGATAAGACATATAATATGAGAACGGAACTAGACCTTTTTTTTCTTTCAAGGTTTGAACCCATCTAAAATCTAGCATGGTTTTTCGGTCTATAGGACCTTACACTTCACTTCACCCGGAATCCTNAAAAAAAAAAAAAAAACGAAGACGTAGCGGCCTATGGATGGCGAAGGAAGAAAACAGGGATAAAGATCCGACCGGCCGGACAATACCATTCTGTGTGATGGAAACAAGGGTAGAACTGGGGACGGATCTGGAATAGTCGAATCTGGAATAGTGTAATCCTGGGATCCGTGACAGAAGACCGAATAAGAATCGTCCAGAATTGGTCATCTAACTAGTTCTAACAGAGAGACTGGGACTGAGAGAGACACACAGAGAGGGGTACACACACAGAGGGAGGTACACACACAGAGGTCCGGTAGTCCTGTGTGGTAGGGCGTTCCTAGGTGTCGTCCTGTAATCGATCCTGTACTCGGTAGTCTCAACGGATCGGAGACTCCCTTTCCTGGTTTGACTTGATCAATCGAACTAAACCCCCCTGAACGGAGGAAGAAATTTTTAATTGAAGAATTGGAAAATCTGGACCCTAGGACGGGGAACGAGTGATCGGAGACGGGGGGTACGGACAGGGTTCGTAGGGACGGAGTCACGAGTCGGGTCAACCAGTCTCCCAGTCGGGTAACAGACCCTGGGTCTCCCTACAACACCCCTCCCTCCACCCTCCCCCCAAGTACAAACCCTTGCGTACATTCTTAATTTCTAAAATTTTAAATTTTTTTTCTTTTTTATTTATTTATTTTTGTATTACTAGTTCTAGGTTTCCGTTACACCTGAGGTCTTAAAGACTTCTCAATCTCGTTCTACATCACCCTTGTACCTTCCCCCTCGATGTCTCGGAGAGAACTCTGACAATAAAACGTGTTGTCGTGAAAAGTGGACTTAAAAAAAAAAGAACTAGACTTGAACTTTCCCTACTCCCGAGTCTAATCGAGGTAGAGACTTGGATCGGCGTCACTGAGAAAGGGGTTAGGGACGACGGAAAACAATGAGAGAGTACTTTATAGTGGCTAGTCATGAACGTGACCTCAGTCGTTGTCAATCTTCGATCATCCCCGTTAGATCTATCATCCTTCTATCTTTAAATTATTCTAAGAGAGTGGTAAATAGACACTCTCCCGGTGAATGTAACGAGGATCTTTTCGTTACTCCTTTACGTAAATTCTTTTATTTATAACGAAAGGACAAAGTTCTGGGTACTAGTAAGAGTTAATGACTGAGAAACTTGAGTCAAATGGTAGTGAAGAAAGATAAGACATATAATATGAGAACGGAACTAGACCTTTTTTTTCTTTCAAGGTTTGAACCCATCTAAAATCTAGCATGGTTTTTCGGTCTATAGGACCTTACACTTCACTTCACCCGGAATCCTTCACAGTGATCCTCGTTTCGATCATCTCCGCTACCTTAAGGTCAGCTCGATAAAGTTTATGATCTTCTACTGTGTCACTTTCACGACGTGATTGATACGGTAGTTTAGACCTTTTGAGTCGTCACCGGTGTCCTGATCTTTTCCAGTCTAAAGTAAGGTTAGGGTTTCTTTCCGTTACGGTTTCTTACGAGTTAGATGGTGTGTTAACGTGAGTGGAGTGTGTGATCGTTTCATTTCGAGTTTTAAGAGGTTCGGTTCGAGGTTGTGATGCACTTGGTACTTGAAGGTCTATAAGTTCGACCTAAATCTTCCCCGTTTCTTTGGTCTCTAGTTTAATGTTGTAGGGGACTTAATAACTTTTTCTTTCCCTCAAGGTCTTTTTGTAGATGAAAACGAAATAACTGATACGGTTTCGGAAACTGAACACTTAGTGTTGTTTGACACCTTTTAAGAATTTTCTGATCTTATGGTCTGGTAGACTGGACGGAGGACTCTTTAGACATACGTTGAGTTCTTCGTTGTCAATCTTGACCTGTACCTTGTTGTCTGACCAAGGTTTAGTCCTTTCCTCATGCAGTTCCGACATACAACAGTGGGACGAATAAATTGAATATACGTCTCGTGTAGTACGTTTTACGACCCGACCTACTTCGTGTTCGACCTTAGTTCTAAGGGCCCTCTTTATAGTTGTTGGAGTCTATACGTCTACTGCAGTGGGAATATTGTCTTTCACTTCTCCTTGATTTCTCGGAGAACTTCTTTCACTTTCTCTTTTCACTTTTTCAAGTGAATTATGAGTTGAAAGTGTTTTGATTCTAGTACCCTAGGTTAGGGTAGTGAAGTACCGATTATCTACCCCTTTGTTACCTTTGTCATTGTCCGAAATAAAAAGTCCCGAGGCTTTAGTGACGTCTACCACTGACGTCGGTACTTAATTTTCTGCGAACGATGAACCTTCTTTTCAATACTGGTTGGATCTGTCGTATAATTTTTCGACTCTGTAATGAAATGGTTGTTTCCAGGTAGATCAGTTTCGATACCAAAAAGGTCATCAGTCTATACCTACACTCTCAACCTGATATTTCTTTCGACTCACGGCTTCTTAACGACGAAAACTTGGTACCACGACCTCTTCTGAGAACTGTCAGGGAACCTGACATCCGCTGGTTTGGTCAGTTAGGATTTCCTTTAATCAGGATTTATAAGTAACCTTCCTGACTACGACTTTGACTTTGAGGTTATGAAACCGGTGGACTACGTTTCTTGACTGAGTGAACTTTTCTGGAACTACTACCCTTTCTAACTCCCGCCCTTCTCTTCCCCTGCTGTCTCCTACTCTACCGACCTATAGTAGTCTCTGAACTACCTGTACTCGGACTCATCCGAGACCCTCAACCACTACCTATTCCTTCGGACCGAACGATGTGAGGAACCCCAGCGTTTCTTAGTCTGTACTGACTCACTGACTTGACTTGACTTTTTAGGTCCTTTTAACTAAGATAAAAACATAGGTTTTGATTGGGTCTCTAATTCGTTCAAACGAATATTAAGTCTAGACGTTCCTAAATATTATAAATTAGGAATTTGTGAAATGTAATTTTTAGGATTAATCAATTTCGACGATTCCATGGTCACAAAACTTATTGAAGAGGTGAAATCTTTAATAATCAAAAAATATGACCCATCTCTTTTATGTCGAATTCTTTAGGGTCCGTCAAGAGTGACCCGTCATCCAAAAATTTCTAGTCCTTTCCTTTTGTCTCGAACCTATTTGATCTACCTCTCTCGTGACGGTGAGTGGTGAGGGTGACAGGTGAGGAAAGTACGAGGGGAAAGACCCTTGTACGTAAAACCTAAACTATAGGTTAGGTTAGCCGGTGTAACACGAAACACATGAACGACTTCAGAAAACAGGGAATCTTGAGTATATGTAGACACTTTAACATTTCTTATGTTACGACAAAGTTTAGGATGAGTGTCGACGGAGTTAGGGGGTTGGTCACTTTGTTCCATAGTGTGTACATTGTTACATACTCTGTCTTACCACGTGTGTTAAAGTGTTCGAAGGTTATTAAGTTTTAACCTCTTCCTTGACCGTTGGGTGAGGTCACAAGAACGGACCTCTTAGGGTCCCTGTCCCCTCGGACCGCCCGACGGCAGATACCTCAGTGTGTCTCAACCTGTGCTGACTTCGCTGAATCGTCGTCGTCGTCGTCGTCGTTATTAAGTTTTGTAAACATTTAAGGTAAAAAGGACGTGTGACGGTCACAAGTGTTGTTTAATTTAAAAGTAAGTCAACGAGACGATCCTTCGTATTATTTTGTTCTGGCCCGTACTTGGTTTCACCGAAGAAAAAATAAAAAAGAATGATAAAGTCACAAGATTTACCTCGTCAAAAGACAGTTAATGGTAATACCGAAATGGACTAAGATCCTGGTTGACACCAGTTGTAACAATGAAGTGTCAGAGGAGAGGTTTTAGTCGTACAGAGAGTATTGGGTCTGTCGGAGCCTCAGAGACATCCCTTGTCGAGGTCATCGGGTCACCCAGTGTCTCTCCTCCGAGAAAGAATAGACTCGTCACTGGGGTGGTACACTCGAAACCACCCCGTAGACGGTGGTTTTCAGAAGACATACCACGGGAGAGATATTTAGACGGGGAGAACGATAGAAGAAAACGTTTCTTTGAGATCCTTTTATTCATAGTCTTTGTTGCAACGAAAAATCTGAGTTTCACCGTATAAAAGAATATGTCGTATTTGTAATCACTATCTTAATTACTGAAAACTCGTTATTGATAGATATTCCGTGACACGATTCACAGACGACGACGACGACGATTCAGTGAAGTCGACACAGACTGAGACACGTTGGGGTATCTGCCGTCGGGTGGTCCGAGACGGCAGGGACCCTAAGAGGTCCGTTCTTATGACCTCACCCAACGGTAAAGGAAGAGGTTACGTACTTTCACTTTTCCCATTCACTTCAGCGAGTCAACACAGGCTGAGAAGCGATGGGGTACCTGACGTCGGATGGTCCGAGGAGGCAGGCACCCTAAAAGGTCCGTTCTTATGACCTCACCCAACGGTAACGGAAGAGACACGATTCACAGATCCTCTGGAATATAGTAAGGTAGTAAAACTGTTAAGACACTATATCCATCTATACTATTCGTAAAGTGTTTTTGAATTTTACAGAGTCCCTTCGGGCTTAGAGGTTTCATGTGTCGGTATACCACGTTCCAGATATTGGATTTGGGTTTCGACAGACCGAGGTTTCGGAACTCGAGAATTGATATTCAGTGAAGATTTAGTACCATTGTTATATGACTAAATTTCGTCTTAGATCATGGTTTGTGAGTGATAATACTTAGTACTTGGAGTTACCCAGTAATTACTTCTTTGAAATTTTAAGAGAAATACATTTTGGTTTGTTTATGTGATAGTAATCATTAGTGTTATGAGTAGAATTCGGAAGATTCGGTACCTGAAGTGTGACGGTCATACGCGATCTTTATTCTTATGTTTAGGGTAGTGTTACAATTATGTTACGATGTACTTTGGTCTCGAATACCTAGTGTATTTCGTTTAATCTCGAGGGATTAGTAGGGATATTTCACCTTATACCTTACTAATCGATGGATTGGTAAGGTAAAAGAGTTGTCTAGAATGGCATGTAATAATACAAAAATTGTAAAGGACTCTAAAAACCATATACGTCCTTATCCATACCGAGGACAGAATGATTACTGGATTATCTTCTCTATTCAGTTTACAGGTCCTTCTCACTTCATAACTATGGTTGTGTTGTTACGTGTACGGTCGACTCAGTTTCTACTTTATCCTCCAGTCGTCTCTCTGTCTGTTACGGGAGTCAAAGTACCTGTACCTTAAAATCCTCATCTCCTATCTCCACCTTCCGTTTTCCTTTTATTAGAACGTCTCCATCCGGACCCGTTCCATATATATCCTCCGGTACTCATACCGACCTCAACTCTTAAGTTCACAAATACAACCTCTAAGTGTCACTCTTCAAAATTTTATTTCGGACCTTTTTCACTTTGACTTTCAGTGAGTCAACACAGGTTGAGAAACACTGGGGTACGTGACATGTTAGGCACCTTAAGAGGTCCGATCTTATGACCTCACCCATCGGAAAGGGAAGAGGTCTCGTAGAAGGGTTGGGTTCCTGACTTGGGTCCGGAGGGCACGACCTCCGCCTAAGAATGGTCGACTCGGTGTTCCCTTCGGGTTCTTATGAGCTCACCCATTGGATAGGGAAGACGCCTCCTAGAAGGGTTGGGTTCTTAGCTTGGTTCCAGAGGACGTAACGTCCGTCTAAGAAATGGTTGACTTGATAGTCCCTTCAGAATGTACTGTGTACGACTCTTTAAATCTGATCCAAATATTAAGTACCACTCTCCCTACAACATCTACAACGTCGTCCCTTGACTATACTACTTTTGTCAAAATATTCTAATCAGACCGTCGTTACAAATCTTACACGACTTCTAGGGTCTCCTGTTTCGGTCCTTCTGGGTAAACCTCTGTTGACGTTCGTTGATTTATACTCCACTTCAGGTTTCTTCCTTTTACTTCTCTTGCGTCACTGTCCTACCGTCACCATTAAGAGACAAATGGTCAGGAGAAGGTAGAAGGGGGAGGACCTATGTGTAAGGGGTAAAGTAATACCTGATAGTCGATATTCGTCTTTCTTTACGTTTGAAACGTACGAAAAAGGAAGGTAAAGTCCCTTCGTCTTCGATGTACAACTCTACTATCTCGTGGTCTACCATTGTCTCACTTAGGGGCAGTGACGAATTTCCCGCGACGGAACCTCTTGGTATCACGTCTGGCGTGCAAAACGTTCTCATTTTGATCTGAAGAAACACGATTCGATAACCACAAGATCCCAAACAATGAGTTTGTGTAGGATTAGAGAAGAATGATTATGTTTCTACTGTCACAGTCTTAACTATCAACTTGGGTCTCTACCACTCCTGAGACCGGAACCCTCGTTTGGATCTTTATCCATCTTCGACCTTAAACGGTCACTGAATGTAATGAAACTATTGTTTGATGTAAATTCCCTATGAACATCAAGGTCCCTATTTGATCCTCAAACCCTAATCGTCAAAGCGACACGACACGGTCGATCCGAAGAGACGGGTACCCTAAGAGGTCCGTTCTTATAACCTCACCCAACGGTACGGGAAAAGGTCCCTAGAAGGGTTGGTTCCCTAGCTTAAGTCCAGAGGGTGTAACGTCCGTCTAAAAATGGTAGACTCGGTGGTCCGTTCGAGTTCTTATGACATCGCACATCGGATAAGGAAGAAGTCCCCTTGAAAGACTGGGTCTTTAGCTTGGCCCCAGAGGACGTAACGTCCGCCTAGGTAATGGTCGATTTGATGGACCCTTCGAGAATTGTCAATGTTTGATGATACATTTATTATTTATTTGTAGTTTCCGGATGACATATCGTGTCATTTTATATAGGTTATAAGATATTATTTAGTATTACCTTTTATTTACTTTTTCTTATATATATAGATGTGTGTGTATGTGTATCCGAAAGGTCCACCACGATCACCATTTCTTAGGTGGACGGTTACTTCCTCTGTGTTCTCTGTACTCAATCTAGAGGTCCAGTCCTTCTAGTGGACCTCCTCCGGTACCGTTGAATGAGGTCATAAGGACGGACATATCTTCTCAGGTCTGTCTCAGGGGACCTCTCTCCTCGGACCGACGGATATCAGGTATCCCGGTGTTTCTCAACCTGTACTAACCTTACTAAATCGTACGTACGTGTATGTATTTATATATATTGGCTTAGTGAAACTACATGTGGTCTTTAATTATGTAACATTTAGTTGATATGAAGTTATTTTTGAAAAAAATTTTTTTCTTATTAACAACAAGTTACTTTCACTACTGTCGAAAAAAGGAGGTAACAATAAAATAATTTAATTGATACAGAAAAATTTTTTTAGTATTATCATATAATTTATTAACTATTTTGTATCTTAAGGAAAATCATTATCGTTATAATCGTATTATCGTTAAAAGGATTTTTCGATTTGACCTTCGAGATTTCTTAGTATAAATCGGGGTGGGTTTTAGTATCCAAATGGTGAGAACCTTTTAAAGAAAACAAAAGACTGATATATTATCATCTTACCGTCCCAAAGGGTCCATCAAGTCGAACATCTTATCTTTACCTTCCGACGTTCCGTGAGAAGTCGTATACAGTCTTACATCCCCCACACACACACCCCCTCCCGACAACGACTTAATTCTTTCATCTCAAAATAGGTCGGTAAGTCAAGTGTTGAGATACAGGTGGTCCAGTGTGTAAGAGTGTGTCGTAAGACCAACTGGATGACCGTCCAAAAGAATTTGTAATATTAATGGGTTAAAGACATGGGTACCTATAAAAATGAGAACCCGAAAAATTTTTCTTCGTATATCTTACTTTTGTTAGGTTTTTCTACAAACGTGATTGAGTTAAGGTTGTAATGAATTCTAGTACGCGACCACAGGTGTGTAATCGGTTCATTAGACTCACCGTACCATAAGGTTACATCCTCACGTCCCACATACCGTATGATTCAGATGTATACCAACTGAAAACTTGTTACATCCGTCAATCCCCGTGACTGAGAGCTAATCGTAGTTTTTAAGGGTACACCAAATATCAGTCGGGAAGGTTACGCGCCAAGGAGGTATCAAGACGTAGGCGATGTCAAAGACAACATTCCATCACAAATGACAACTTTTTGTAGACGTATACTCACCTGGGTACGTCAAGTTTGGTCACAACAAGTTCTCAGTTGTCATATGTAAAAAAGGACTGTCTTCCGTGGACGTTCCGGAGACCATCCTAATTTTCTTGTTAGACGTTATTATGTTATCTTATTTCGATTTAGTGGGTGCACCTTTGATTGAGACTTGAAATAGGTTATCTTGATTAATACTATTTTTATTGGTCTGTTTCATACTAAATTTTGAAGGTAGACTTTTGACATAGAACCTGATCTAGAAATTAAATCTCGTTCTGGACTAGACTTTATCAAGACTTTCGGGACCGTTTACTGGAAGAGTCTTAACGACAACTCACGGTCTACGGGTACGACTAAGATACGATGTGACCGTAAAAGGTTCTCCTGTGGATGTCTAAGAGATGTCTCCTGTGCCTATACTTTTACGGGATATGTATAGTTTTATAAATCGTCGTTGTACGGTGAAACCTGTTGCAAAATTTAACCGAAGAATTCCCAGAAAACACCCCTTATAAGTTCCCCACCCCTGTAGTAATGTCATTAGGACTAGTCGGTTTGGGTTTTACCTGGAGTACACCAACACTTTTGATAAGTAAAATTAAGTTTTAATTAATTCAAACTCAATCTCGTCTTTCCCTCACCAGGGTTTCGAAATTAACGTCTGTAAGTTATGTTGTGTCTCTGGTCGTAGGGTCATGAAACCGGAACTTAAAGACGGTAGTTTTGGTAATCAGTTAAGTCTCTGTCTCGAACTTGTGAACTGACGGACGTGAGTCAGGGTAGACAATGCACGTGGTGACGGTTATGTGTCCGGCCACACGGTTGCCGAGACACGTAGTCGCCAAGAATGTCTCGTACGTCCTAAGGATGCACGAAGGGGCTTGTTGTCCCATAGTAGAGAGGACGATCTTCTTAGACAGATTTGTGTTGTGGCACTTAAATGTAAACGAAAAAGGCAATAATAAAATTTGATATCCTGACATCATGTTCCCCGAATCCCAACTCCACTTCGTTTTTATTATTTTAATCCTTTATGTCTTGTTTACCCAATTTATATATTAACTCTTTTTTCGTTAAATAGTTTCCCTTTTATTGTTCTTTTCTTTCTAACTTTCATACCTTCCTATTCTGAATTGATTCAAAAAAATCCTGATAAAGTGGAAACGAGATTAACTAAATGGAGGAAACCAGATTACTAACAATATGCTCTATCTTAATAGTTAGATTTGATCATCAAGAATCGTCTTATTTTGAGGGACCCCTCGAAAATTTTTGAGGTCTACACATCCATGGTGGACCAGGAGTCTAGTTAATTTAATCTTAGAGACCCTACCTTGATCTGTAGTCCTAAAAAATTTCACGAGGACCCCTAAGGTTGTATGTCGACACAAACTCTTGGTGACTGAATTTACTTTCTTGTTCCGTGGTCAAAAACTCCGTGATAATAGTAAAAATGGTGTCTCTGTCTCGAACTTGTGAACCGACGGAGTAAGTACCACGATGTTTTTTTCTTTATTCGTAGAGATTTAAATATATCTACATCTTTCTGTTGAATTTTCCAACTTTTCAAACGGACTCGAGGGTAGCGAGTGTCCGTCATTGCGTCTCCGAGTCCCTGTCCTGGGATATGGACCACCCGTAAAAGTGATACTACGTGACTTCAGAGACCCGTCCTAGTGACTCCCTGACCGTCTCCCCGTGCCTCCACTTTGAAACCTGACTCCTCTCGAGACGATTATTTGTACCGGTGTGTAATAAATCTTTAGACTCAATGAGGTTCCAGTGGTTTTGAAGGGTTTATTATGAGTCACAATAAAAATAATGTCGAAGACTACTCACACTTGGACAATGTGCATTTTGAGCACCAATAAAATGTACATACTGAAGTTGAGACGTAATGGGACACATCCCACCTATCGTTGTGTGAGTAGATTGTCGACTACTTTCACTCCCAATCTTTCCCGTTTATTAAAAGGGTTCCAGTATATTTAACAGTTATCGTCTCTGTGTCATACTTGACCGACATACGAAAAGATTAAAAATATAATACAACGGGTTTCTTCAATTTATAAAATTGTATGGATGAGAGTTCATAATTAAATGCACTCTCAAAGTAGTAGTTGACTTCAGTAAGCTATGTTCTGTCCACTTGACTTCCGTTTCTACAAACCCCCCACACTATCAACATTCTAGACAGATGGTTAAGAAACTATAGCGAGTGAAATTCTCTACTTCAAATTAAAGGGAAGGGAACTTACACTCAACCTGAAGTACTGAACGAAGACTACTTATCTTATATCTTCTTGATTGTCACAAACTGAAGGTTCTGAGTCATTATTTTCCGTAGTAAGTAGGGCCCTTTTGGGTCTCCGGGATAGTTTTCCGTAGGACAGTTGTCAGTACACTCACTTGGTAGAACCTTCGTCTCAAAAGCCGGAGTCAGTTCGGAGGTGAACTGATGTCGGGGAGAGTTGTTGAACTGACGTTGGAGTACTCTCTAGGACTCGGTCTTTATCAGACGATTTGGTGAGGGTTTAAAGACTGGGTAGCTTGGATACTTTATTACACAAAATAAAATTCGTGATTCAAAGCCTCAATAGACATGTATCGTTTTCTAATTTTTCTTCTTCTTCCTTTTGTCTTCCTCTGTTTATTATTTACAGGTCTAATACCCCAAGCTTCTACGTGTTCTCACTTGTTAAGACTCGTGGGTCGTTATGGTTCCCCCGGACCCCATTGACGTCCTCCTGTGTCCTTCCCCAACCTCAGTTTTTTCCCATTTCCCCGAGTATGTGATAAATATTATTGAGGAAAACTTCCTTTCTTCATGACAACATTCCCACTTAAGTAAAGGGGTCCAATAGTGTCTCAAACTGTCGTGAGACATACTAAATGATTTTCTGTGGGTTCGTGGACTTCGTTATTACACGGTAGGTTTCAGTTCATTAACGGGTGACCGTTCTATATTGATAACACAGTATCTTCTAGTTTTCTACGGGGAGTTACACACCTTTATCTTCCGTCCTTTCAGTTTTAGTAAACGTCGTTTCAAACACAAATACTTTATCCATACCTAAATCTTTGTCAGAAGAAACCTAATGACATAAATTGTCAACTTTGTCCTCCTGAAGATTTCAGAAAAAAACGATAAAACGTATCAAGTCCTTCTGTTCAGTACTCTGATGGTACAATAATTATACCTGTCGTACATGGACTCTCTTCTTAATGTACATAGTCGGGAAATGGATAAACGGAATTCCGTTTTACAGTAAATATAGAATTATTTGTTGACACAGATGATGTTTCTCCATGTCTACAAACTCCAAACCGAAAAGTCAAAAGAAACGAGTCCAAAAGTCGACCCCTTGCAGGTCTAAGATCTGAGCTCGGAGGAGACTTAAGGTATATGACACAAGATTACTCAGACAATCCCTTTGTGGTCTCTCTATTGTCATATATGACTAAAACAAGAACGGTCATTTAGTGGAGGGGTCCATTGACAGGAATATTATTTTTACGGTCGACCCACCGTTCAGAGATACGGTTCTTTTCCAACATAAAATCGGGAGAACACGTAAGTCATGTTTAAAATTTTAGTGTTCCTTCTCTCCTTTTACTTTAGTTGAGGACGACCTATTTTTATTATCTTTTTTCCTTTTTTATTAAACCTCTGTAAGAAACATTACGTGGAGACTTTGACATCAACTACGATTTTTCCCGTCCATGGAACACGAAGGGATTCTTTTACTTAACTATAAGGTTAGAGACAAACGGTTTAACCTATTATCCTGAAAGAAGTGAACTAATAGTAAATATTATATAGGAGAAGGTTTTTACATATCTTTACAGACATCGTCCTGAAGGGTTTCCAAATTTTGTTTCTCTTCAAAGGGAAAAAATACAAAGAATGACAGGGGTGGGGGAATCTCGACGATTTATAAAAACGGTACTTTCTTTCTCCTCTTTCTTCTCTTTGTCTTTACCCTAATTTTTATCCTAACCTCTCCTCTTCCCTTATATTTAATGGAAAAAGAAAAAATTTTTATCAAAACCTCTTACAAGACCTTGTCAAAAAAGTTGAAGGACTTCGACCCCAGGAACTGAAGGTCCATATTCGAGTTATTAAAGTGATACTAATTTGGAAACACACCAAGTCTTTCCTACCTGATTACTTCGAGACCAGGTTTCTAGACACTGACTTACAATTTATTTAGATTACCGATAAACCAAAGTATCGGTCCATAGAAGTGAGGTAAAGGTTTGGGTCAGAGGTGGAACTAGTGAGTACTATGAACTTAAGACACAAAATCTTAGAGTCTTCGTTCCATGACGAAGTGAAACGGATGTAGGGGTGAAGGTCACTGATATCTAAAGATAAAGAGTCGTAACGGGTGAGTACCTAAGAGGTGGTTGTGTAACTTGGGATGTGAGTCTTGGTCGGGTAAGTAAAAAGAAGAGGATTATAGGAGTGGATTAGTTATTGGGATTGTTCATGTTTGAAAGTCATCGATCTAAAAGGGTCTCTCCGATCCTAACAGAATTGTGGAGTAGGGAAGGGTCCACCGAGATCACTATTTCTTGGGTGGAAGGTTACGTCCCTCTGTATTCTCTGCGTCCAAGGTCGGGACCCAGTCCTTCTAGGGGATCTCCTACCGTACCGTTGGGTGAGGTCATAAGAACGGACCTTTTAGGGATGTCTGTCTCCTTGGACCACCCGATGTCAGGTAGCCCAACGTCGCAACCTGTACTGACTTCACTGACTCGTACGTGTGTACATAATTGTGGAGTAGGTAAAGGTGTGGACGTAGGGTAAAGGAATTAAAGTCCATCATAGGGTAAAATCTGACGGGTAAGGTAAAAATACAGTCCGGTATAGAACTCTATGTAAAAGGAATAGGTTGTAATTCGTTACCTTACTTTACCTTTCGAAGGAAAAAAGTCCAATATTTGTCCCTTTTCGAAAAGAAGAAGTGAGGTAGTTTGAAGTTTAGGACCTAGTTTAAACAAACAAAAAATTTTTTAACATGATAAAATTTTCTGTCTGAAACTAACTAATTAACTAAGTGATTAGAGTTTGATTACAAGTCAACGTTTATCGTTACTACAAAGACTCCCGACATGACGTAGAAGTTTATGGTCCACTACCTATAGACACGTCAAAGTGGTCTGGTCTTTTCAGCAGTGTAGTGACCGAGATAAACTATACGAGACGACCAAACGATCAATTGTCAATATGTTATATGTAAACGAGTGAAATGTACGTTTGTCTAGTTCTAACTGTATATTCTCGAATTATAGTTTACTCTTTATTTAGAAATCCTGAGTCTTTTCATATTAAATTTTTTGTTGAAGACAGACTTTTTACTGACCACTAGAGTGGAAGAGAGTCATCATTATGGGAGAAAGAGCGTACTAAGACAAAGTTTTAGTCATCGAGTGATTGAGAAACACGATTTTGTTTTCCAGATCATAATTTCTGATTTTTGTAACTTTTAAGTCAAAGTGTTAATAAAAACAATTTGGGAGTTCATTAAGAAAAAGAATGGGGGTTAGGTTATTAGTTTCAGTCAAGGTCTGTTTTGTGCATTACGTGAGTGGGTTTCGTACAGGGGAAGGTTATATAGTCTCTGGTTACAGGACCCAAGGTTCCTGATTGTCGAGTTTTTACATCCTACTCTTCTAAATAATGGTAGTATGAACAGTCTGAGTTAGACAACACATGTTGAAGATAATAGAAGTTTAAAAGTATCGAAATTAAGTGACTTAGGGATGGATACCCAAGTCAACCTGGATGAAAGTCTTGATTGGGTTCAAGATACTATATGTTATCCAGTCTCCTTCTTTGGATCCTCGTTCGGGGTCCTTTATGTTTCTGATACTTCATCTTTCATGAATTGTCCAAACTCTTGTTTTTCCTCCTGTAACACTACCCTTCCACCATCAGTTACTTTATACTCTATATAACATCAATATAGACTACCGGACAGTCAGACAGGAGACCTTGGACACTTGGGTGTTGTTTACCCTAAAACACCTACAGTAATTCCCATGTCTAAAATCTGTCTTTTAATAGCACCTAATATATTCACTTAAGTTAAACTAGTGAGTACAGGAATTTTCATCTGACGGATAATCCGACGTCAATTTGTCTTTACTGTGATGTCTTCCTTCGAGTCACTCTATCGTCGGACGGTTCTCATTCTACAGGAGAATACCAAGACTCTATATTCCCCTGTTCTCTTTCTGGAACTCTCCGATTCCCACCAGGGTACAACCCTCGGTAGTTCCTTTATCTTTGATCAGAAGTTGACACACTTTGACTTAACACGGTTTTGGAACTTCTTGTTCTTTTTGTCTAGTAAAGGAACTTTAAATGCAATTAGATTACAATTAGAATCAGATAATTGTAATAACACTACGAGTGTATTGACAAACATTATATATTCCGAGTTTACTCTATACACTCTTTCTCCCCTTTTCTTCAACTTGTCCTCTCTCTCTCTGTCATCACTCTCCTAAAAATTTTGGTGTCTTACGATGTGTTTATATAAACACAGTAAATTGAATATAAGTCTCACGTAGTAGACTTTACGTTCAGGCCTACTTAGTGTTCGACCTTAATTCTAACGGTCCGTTTTATAGTTATTGGAGTCTATACGTCTACTATGGTGAGATTACCGTTTTTCACTTTTCTTAATTTCTCGGAGAACTACTCCCACTTCTCCTCTCACTTTTTTGACCGAATTTTATTGACCTTCTTTTGATTCTAGTACCATAAACCAGGGTAGTGAAGTTCCGTTTCTCTTTCCCCTGTGTACCTTCGTTACTGTCTAAAAGAAAGAGAACCCTAGGTTTTAGTGGCACCTACCATTGACGTCGGTACTTTAAGTTTCTGAACGAGAAACCTTCCTTTCGATATCGTTTGGATTTGTCGTATAATTTTTCATCTCTGTAGTTGAACGGTTTTCTTCCGGATATATCAGTCCTGATACCAAAAACGTTATCAGTAAAGTCCACAAACTCAACCTGGTATTTCTTCCGACTTACGGTTTCTTGACTACGAAAACTTAGCACCACGATCTCTTCTGACAATCTCAGGGAACCTGTCGTTCCCCTAGTTTGGTCAGTTAGAGTTTCCTTTAGTTGTGACTTATAAGTAACCTTCCTGACTTTGATTCGACTTCGAGGTTATGAAATCGGTGGACTACACTTCTCGGTAGAGTCACCTTTTCTGGGACTACGACCCTCACTAACTTCCGTTTTCCTCCTCCCCGTTGTCTCTTACTCTATCAACCTACCGTAGTGACTGAGTTACCTGTACTCAAACTCGTTTGAGACCCTCTATCACTTCCTGTCCCTTCGGTTCTCACGACTTCAGGTACCCCAGCGTTTCTCAACCTGTGTTTAATCATTTGTTGTCTTTGTTCCAGTGATGATTTAATATGTTTCTTCAAAGGTAAAGTAATGCCGGGGACCTGATCTATAAAACCCAAGTATAAAAGACTCTAAGGTGTTTAACGGTATAGTGTCATGTCTTTCAAGTATGTTCACTTTTTCGTGATCTAACCTATAGGTCTCCGGACTCCAAATCAGAGTCTAGACGACAACGGTTTGGACATTGAAACGTGTACAGGGATGTGGAGAGACTAAATATAACAAAATACCGAAACATGTAACATCTTTTTATAGTTCTCGTTGTACAATTTTTATTGTTCTGTAAATATTCTGTAAATATTTCTGTAAATAAAAATATTGTCTTTATTAGCGTCGAGGAAAGGCAGAAAATAAATTTTCTAATCTTGGGAATAAATTCCTTTCCTCTTCTTTTCGGAATTCATGTTACCGTTGATTTTACCGTCGAGTTGTTCCACTTTAACGAAGGCTTCGTGACTAGAAAATTAATCTCTCTTACAGTTTTGCGTTAGACAAGAGAATCGAAGTAATAAAACTTAGACAAAGACAAAGGGTTATTTGACTTCTTTGTTTGTCACTAAAAATTTTAATTAATACATCACGTTAAAAGGAGGTCCTTTTGGTTATATCGAATTAAAAGTAATTGATATAACATTTAACGTAATGAGAAAACCTTTTGTAAGTTCTCACGAAAATAAATATTTGGTTATCTACTCTTCTCATTATGTAAATCTAGCACAGACCGGTGAAGGTTCCCCCCAAAGAACAAACTTTTTTTGATTTATCTTTAGTTGTTACCATAACAGGAAAGAGTTGAAAAATTTTACTTTTTGATGAGTTATATAGGAATTTAGGTCTTTATCACCGTCGGTCCCATTTTGACGTCTTAAGTCCTACGATTAATCGATTGGTACTGACATATATATTACTTCTATAATTCGAAAGAGATTCTTGTAACGTTGAACTTTAAGTTTATTGATTGCAATGTCCTATTAACCCTTTATACTAATTGACTAAATTTGTGATGACTTTTACGTCGTGTTAAGGGAAAGTTTTCCTTCTTGTTTGTATAAGATGTCTGTTTACGGGTTTAGTCTTAATCGTACATCAGTTCTTTCCCCCACTGATTCTCATGTACCATTGGTAGAACTTATTTAGTGAAATTTCCCTCAGTGTCACACTTACTCCTATTAATATACCGAGAGTTGAACCGAGTACAAAAAAAGAGAAAGTTAACGTTTAGGGGAGTTGACAGTTCAAATCAACAGAGAAACTCTACAATGATATGTACCATTGTCTACTTAACCGAAAAGACACTCAAAATATTACTATAATCGAGTGTGTCATTTCTGTGATTCGAATCCACTCCTTTCCGAACTGGGATTCCACGAACGTACGTCGAAAGATAACGTCTTTTAGAAATGTTTCGAGTATCCTTCTAAACTTTTCTGTAATCTTTTATTAGACTTCAAGTCTTCATTGACTCTATAGGATATGTAAAAGTACCGAACGTAACTGACACATAAATTTATCACGTACGTACGAGTCAGTACAGTCTGAGAAGCACTGGGGGTCCTGACATCGGACGGGTCAAGGAGACAGGAACCTTAAAAGGTCCGTTCTTATGACCTCACCCAACAGTAAAGGAGGAGGTCCCGTATAAGAACTGGGTCCCTAGTTTGGGTTTAGAGGAAGTATCTTCCACCTAAGAATTAGTAACTCGGTGGACCCTTCGGGGACAAATATATTTTCTCATTTATTTATTTAGTTGTTTGTTCAGGATTCCTCTTTCACGTAAAATTGTTCCTACCGATTAGACTCGGGAGACACAAGAAAATCTAATAAGGTTTATTAATGTATATTGGTGGGATTATAAGTCCTATAGTTCTTGTTTTTATTAAAGTACTTAGTCACATTTCTATCTAATTACACGTTTGTAAGACCTCCTCTACCAGTTCTCTGATGACTTTTTATAAGGTTTTATCTTTTGACTAACTTGTCTTGATATTTGTTCGTTATCCTTCTTATTTTTAGTATTAGTTAAACGGACTGTCCTTAAATATGAATATTGTTCTGTCGATGTCACTGAACATAAATGGAATGACCAACGATTAGTCTTTCTACTACTATTTCCGATACTTTACGTTCTGAAGACCCTATTCTAATCTCTTAATTTAAATAAGTTAGGTTCTTTTATTACCTCCCCCTTTATCCCCTTTAGAACATACGATCTTAAATTACGTTCCATCTAGTAAAGTTATCACTTACTTTTCAACGTTAATAAAACGACATTTTTATGTGTGGATCAAGAAGACTAAACTGTATCCATACTGATTTCCTAGTACCAGTTAGTTTTGATTTAGGTCTCTTGTTCGACCGCCTCCTCATCCACCTGCACCTTATGTAGAGAGAGGTCTCTATGTAGTCCTTATGTGGAAGTCTATGTCTTCACATACGTCTTGTGGTCGACTCTCGTTTGTCCTCATGAACTGGTCTCCTTTTCTTATATATCTTGGTACGTTTTGAGGTAGCCTACTTCCTTGATCCCCTCTTTTTGTCCTCCCAGTCATCCTAACCTGGACGGAAGTCGACTTGACTTCGTCCCCGGTTAGGGGTGTGACCCCGTTACCAGACTCAGTCGCTCTTTGTAAATTCCGGTTCTCACTTTGTCGACTAGACACCGTCGGATTTACGTTACTCTTAGTCTCCCAGGAACGTGTCGGTATGTATAGGGTCTGACCCTGTTCCCAGGGGACCTTCCACGTCACCGACCCTCGACCTCAAACCCCTCACACCTCACTAGGGTCCCACTCCCGACGACAACTGACGTCTCTCTACCTAACTCCCCTACACTCCCTCTTCTGACACTACCCTTTACGGTCACCTCCTTTCGGCCCCTCGGTACCTATATTCCGCTATGACGACTCAGTACACATTCCCAACCTCGGTAGTGGTATCGGAGAAAGAGGGGTGTACGGTCGTAACCGTCGACTTGTTATCTATCCGACCGGGTAGTTTCCGGACTACGTGACTTGATGTCTCGTCCTGGGGTAGGTTCCACGAGGAGATTCACTGACTAGGTTCTTGCTGTCTCATCCTGGGGTCGGTCCCCACGGGGAAATACACGGACTGTACGACTTGTTGTCTCTTCCTGGGTTCCGTTCCGTCGGGAGAGTCACGGACTTACCCGACTCTATTTCTAACCGGTTTCTCCGGAAGACTAGCGGTCGATGTTCCCCGAGTTTTTTCAGAGACTATCCCGGCATTGAGGACGTCGCCTTCGTCAGGTCAGACACAGGGACGTGTGACCACGGCGGTCCCAGGGGTGTTCGGTTCGTCGACACGATGGAAGTGGAGTGGAAGTGACCCCGTCTCGACGGTGTCCGCTTTTTCCAGAACACAGATACGTGTATCCCAGTAAAACCATCACAGGCTGAGAAACGCTGGGATATCTGACACCGGACGGCCCGAAGAGTCAGTTCCTTCCCCCAAGAGGTCCGTTCTTATGACCTCAGATAACCGGTTATGACCAAAGGCATGGGAAGATCTCGTGACAAAGAACGACGGGATCGGTGGTTGAGGGGATTCATCGACCTCGACGATCTTAGGGACACTGGGTTCGTCGTCATGGTGGAGGTATGGACCGGGAGTGTCCCGTTTGGGTTCAGGAGGTTCCGTCGGAGTCCTCGTTTGGGGACACCCGTTGGGGGTTCGTCTCCACCTTTATTTTGGTGTTAACTTTGGGTCCCCGTCACACCGATTCCTTCTTCTGGATTTTGGAAGGGTGGTCGACATGTTCGACGTCTAATTTAGGTGTATTAGTTGATCAGTTCGAGACAGATACCTTATATATTTTCCAGTAACTCTGGAGGGTGTTTTCTTTTACGTGATCAAGACTATCGACACCTGGGACCTCCGTTCTTGTGTATCCTCATCCTGGTCTGATCTTAGACTCGACGGGGGTGTCGTCCAGGTCTCTAGTCGTGTCACCTCTCGTAGGATCCCTCCACTCCACCTGACACTGATGGTCACTCCCTTTCCTGAGAGTGTCGTCACTGAGTTCCTTTTGTAAATAATAAGAGTTCAAAACTGAATGAAACATCTAATAAAGCCCAAAAAGAAAAAACCAGAGGGGGGGGCTGTGTTGGGGACACCATCAACAGTTAAAATAACCGTGATACTTTAGATTAATTTGCAAACTCGAAAAAAAGAGTCAGTGTACAATATAACGACAATATTTGGAGACGGATATACAACCCGAAAACGTCAAGATACCTCAAAAGGAAAAAAAAAGAAAGAAAAGAAAAAAATTAAAATTCCAAATTTGGATAATATAAAAAAGATGTAAATAAGGAAACAAAGGGAAAGGATGACAAGAAACGGGGAACGTCAATTTGAAATTACATATATTTAGAAGAAGTAGATGGAGATAAATTGAAACGTATAGATAATAAAGAAAGAAAAGAAAGGAGAGTTGTATAAACAATCAAAATAAAAGTAACGAAATAAGGAGTTAACCGTAGAACGAGATCAAAAGAAAAGGTCAAACACGAAATCAATCAAAATAAGACCATCTATATTGAAAACCAAAGGAAACAAGAGGTCTAGTCAGATAACATGAAATAAAAACAACCTGACAAAACTAAAACGAATACCCACATATACATATACACATATAAGTCAGTGTGAAAGTTAATAACAATATTTGTAGACGGAGACGAAACCCGAAAACGTCAAGACACCTCAAAAGGATAGAAAAAGGTAAAAAAAAGAAAAGAAAAAAATTATTAAAATTTAAAATTGAAAATTTTGGGATAATATAAAAAGGATGTACATAAGGAAGTAAAGGGAAAGGATGACAAGAAAAGGGGAACGTCAATTAGAAATTACATATATTTAGAAAAAATAGAAGGAGATAAATTGAAACGTATAGATAATAAAGAAAGGAAAGGAGAGTCGTATAAACAATCAAAACAAAAGTAACGAAATAAGGAGTGAACCGTGGAACGAAATCAAAACAAAAGGTCAAACACAAAATCAATCAAAACAAGAATTGACCATTTATATTAAAAACTAAATGAAACAAGAGGTCCATTTAGATGACATAAAAACAACCTGACACAAGTGAAACGAGTACCCATGTATACATACACACATATAAGGTAATAAAATTCATAATAAACGAATTAAACCGTTCACGGTAAACAGACCCCAAGTAGAAACCAAAGAGTAAGACCTATAAAGAAGATTAGAGTGAATTGACATTGTTTGGTGAAGACCTTAGAGGAAAGGACTGGTCTCTAGTTCGGGACTCGGAAACCTCACCCTCGTAACTGAGGTTCTAGGATCTGATGGTCCTTTGATTGGGATCCCTCAGAGTTTATTACTCTTGAGTGTGTTTCCTTTGGTGAACTTATGTTCTGGACCGTAGTTGGTTGTTGGTCATCGTGTGACACGTCCTGCGGAGTAGATTTGTTTTTTGTTGGGGTTTTATGTTTGGGTTGGTAGTCGTCTGTACTAATGGTGGAGTGAGTCGGAACGGGTAGTCTCTTTATTGTTTGTTTGCTTTTGGCTAGTGTTTAGAGTGGGATATCCTTCGAATGTGTTTGGTGACTTGGTTTGAATCCTCCCGTCTTTGATTTTCCTTCTTTCTGAGGTTGGAATTTCGACCTCCTTCTCCAGAGTTTTAATTCAATTTTTCATTATTATTATTGTTACTTTTCCGTCTCTTTATGATGTGTTTACTTCCTTGTTTGATCTTTGTGTCTTCAGGTTTATTTACTTCTCCTTTGTCCGTTTGATGGACTTTTTATTAAGTCTCATTACTGTCATTTCTACTAGTTTTTGGAACTTTCGTTTTGTCTATTTTACGTTCTTAATTAATTGTTTCTGGATCTTCTTAATTTCTTATTTGTATGTTTGTTGTGTTAATGACTTTAATTTTTATGAGATATTCCTTAGTTATCGTCTTATAGATTTAGTCTTCTTGTTTAGTCACTCGACTTACTATTTTACCACCTTTACTGAAGACATCTCATCTTATTTTATTTGTTCTTACTTTTCTCGACTCCCATCAGAGTCTCTGGAGACCTTTTTATAGTTTGTGTGTTTGTAAACTTAATATCCCCAGGGTCATCTCCTTCTCTTTTTCTCATACTCTTTTAAAAACTACAATAATATCTACTTTTAAAGGGGTTGTACCTTTTCCTTTATCAGTTAATTTAGGTTCTCCGTGTTTCTCTGGGTATGTCCTATTTGAGTTCGTCTTTGTACAGTTCTCCGTATGATTAGTTTGCTTGGTTCTGATTTGTGTTTCTTTCTTATAATTTTCGTCGTTCCCTCTTTGTTGTTCATTGTATGTTCCCTTTGGGGTATTCGAATTGTCGACTAGAAAGTTGTCTTTGAGACGTCCGGTCTTCCCTTACTGTTCTATATAAACTTCATGACTTTCCCTTTTTAGATGTTGGTTCTAATGTCATTGTCCGTTCCTAGAATAAGTTTTAACTACCTCTTTAGTTTTCAAAAAGTCTGTTCGTTTTCAATTTTCTTAAGTCATGGTGGTTTGGTCGAAATGTTGTTTACAATTTCCCTGAATATATCAGTTCTTTATATTCTCTTCTTTTTTCTAGATACTTTAGTTGGGGTTTGTTAATTCTTTTACAGTCATACACACATATATATATATATATATATATATATATATATATTAATGAAATTTACATTTACCTAATTTACGAGGTTGGTTTTCTATTTCTGACGGATTTACCTATGTTTTTATACTGGGTATATATACGACAGATGTTCTGGGTGAAGTCTGGATTTCTGTGTATATCTGACTTTCACTCTCCTACCTTTTTATATCAGGTACGTTTACCCTTCGTTTTCTTTCGACCTCATCGTTAGGAGTATAGTCTGTTTTATCTGGAATTTGATTTCTTCTAATGTTCGCCATTTCTTCCTGTAATGGATTACTAGTTCCGTACTTATGTTCTCCTTCTGTATTGTTAACATTTATAGATACGTGGGTTGTATTCTCGTGGCGTTATGTATTCTGTTTGAGATTGTCTGTATTTCCTCTTTAACTGTCATTGTGTTATTATCATCCTCTGAAATCGTGGAGTGAGTCTGGTTATCTGTCTAGTAGTTTTGTCTTTTAATTATTTGTGTTCAGAATTTACTATGTAATCTACTCTACCTAGAGTAACTATAGAAGTCCTGTAAGATAGGTTTACGTTTTCTTATATGAAAGTAGAGTTCGCGTGTACCTTGTAAGAGGTCCTATCTGGTGTAGAACCCAGTTTTTAGTTTGGAGTCAATTAAATTCTTTTGACTTTAATATGGTTCGTAGAAGAGGTTGGTGTTACGATACTCTGATCTATAGTTACTGTTCTTTTTTTTTGAAATTCTTTGTGTTTGTGTACCTCTAATTTGTTGTGTAGAGATTTGTTGGTTTTTCAATGACTTTTCAGTTTTCCCTTTAGTTTTTGAAAGATCTTTGTTTACTGTTACTTTTGTGTTCAGTTTTGGATACCCTACGTCGTTTTCATCAAGATTTTCCCTTCAAATATCGTTATGTTAGGATGACTTTCTTTGTTCTCTTTGTAGTTTATCTGTTGGATTAAAATGTGGATCCTGTTGATCTTTTTCTTCTTGTTTTCTTTGGGTTTTTATCGTCTCCCTTTCTTTAGTATTACTAGGCTCGTCTTCATTTACTTTTTCTTTACTTTCTTTATTATTATTTCTAATTATTTTGATTTTCGACCAAGAAACTCTTTTATTTGTTTTAACTGTTCCGAAATCGGTCTGAGTAGTTCTTTTCTTCTCTCTTATTAGTTTTACTGTTTTAATCTTTACTTTTTCCTCTCCAATGTTGTCTGTTACGTCTTAATATTCTCTGATAATACTTGTTGATATACCGTTATTTTACCTATTGGACCCTCTTTATCTGTCTAACAATCTTTTCAAGTTAGAAGATTCTAACTTGGACCTTCTTTAACTTTAATACTCGTTAGGTTAATGTTCGTGACTTTAACTTCGACAGTAGTTTTTAGAGGGGTTTTTTGTTTTCGGGTCCTGGTCTATTGAAGTGTCCTCTTAAAATAGTTTGTAAATCTCTTCTGGATTACGGATCGGAAGATTTTGAGAAAGGTTTTTAACGTCTCCTTCCTTGTGAAGGTTTGAGTAAGATGTTCCGACGACGCCAACGACGACGACGACGATTCAACGAAGTCAGTACAGGCTGAGACACGTTGGGGTACTTGCCGTCGGGTGGACCGAGGGGGTAGGGACCCTAAGAGGTCCGTTCTTATGACCTCACCCAACGGTAAAGGAAGAGGAAGATATTCCGATCGTAGTGGTATTATTTTTATTTTTGGTCTGTTTTTGTTGTGTTTTTTTCTTTTACAGTCAGGTCATAGTGACTACTTGTATCTTCATTTTTAGGAGTTGTTTTAAAGACGTTCGTCTTAAGTCGTTGTGTAGTTTTTCGAGTATGTGGTACTAGTTCAACCCAAATAAGATCCTTAAGTTCCTAAGAAGTTATATACGTTTAGTTATTTACACTTTGTTAGACAATTGTTTAACTTTTTATTTTTGGTATACTAGTAGAGTTATCTACGTCTTTTTCGGAAACTGTTTTAAGTCGTGGGTAAATACTTATTTTGAGAATTTTTTTATCCGTATCTTCCTTGGATGGGGTGTATTATTCCGGTATATACTATTCGGATGTCGTTTGTAATAAGGGTTACCTCTTTTTGACTTTCGTAAGGGGGATTCTAGTCCTTGTTCTGTTCCGACAGGTGAAAGTGATGATAATAAGTTGTGTTAACACCTTCAGGATCGATCTCGTTGGTCTCTTCTTTTTCTTTATTTCTTTAGGTCTAGTCTTTTCTCCTTCAGTTCGAGAGTGACAAACGTCTACTGTACTATTACATGTATCTTTTGGGATTTCTAACATAGTCTTTTAATGATCTCGATTAGTTAGTTAAATTGTTTCAACGTCCTATGTTTTAGTTATTTGTCTTTACTGAACGTGAAGATATATGATTGTTACTTTTTAGTCTATCTCTTTAATTCCTTAGTTTAATTAAGTGGTAACGTTGTTTTTCTTAATTTATAGATCCTTATTTGAATGGATTCCTTTGTTGCCTCTGTTTCGTATGTTACCTCTTCCTTTACCGTGGGGTGAGGTCGCAAGAACGGACCTCTTAGGGTCCCTGCCCCCTCGGACCACCCGACGGCAGATACCCCAGTGTGTCTTAGCTTGTGTTGACTTCGTTGATTCGTCATCGTCGTTCCTTTTCTTTCTTGACATGTATCTTTTAATATTCTGTGATTACTTTCTTTAGTTTCTACGACATTTGTCTACCTCTCTATTAGGTGCAAGGACCCCTCCTTCTTAATTATAACACTTTTACTGATATGATGGTTTACGTCGGATGTCTCAGTTACACTAGGGATAGTATAATTGTTGCCATAAAGAGTGTCTTGATCTCGTTTTTTTAAGTGTTAGGTATACCTTTGTATTTCTGGGGCTTATCGGTTTATCAGAACTCTTTCTTCATACCTCGACCTCCTTAGTTGGAAGGACTGAAATCTAATATGATGTTTCGATGTCAGTAGTTCTGTCATACCATGACCGTGTTCTTGTCTTTATATCTAGTTACGTTGTTCTATCTTTCGGGTCTTTATTTGGGGACATGGATACCCATGGAATAAAAACTGTTTCCTCCGTTCTTATACGTTACCCCGTTTCTATCGGAGATGTTATTTATCACGACCCTTTTGACTTGTGGATGTACACTTTCTTACTTTACTCTTTTGAAGGATTGTGGTAGTGTTTCTATTTGAGTTTTACCTAATTTCTGGATTTACATTCTTGTCTTTGATATTTTGAGAGTCTCCTTTTGTATCCGTCTTGTGACCTACTGTATTTGGTTTCGTTCTAGGAGATTCTGGATGGAGGATCTTATTACCTTTATTTTTGTCTTGATTTGTTCACCTTAGACTAATTTGAATTTCCGAAAACGTGTCGTTTCCTTTGATATTCGTTTCACTTTTCAGTCAGGAGTCTTACCCTTTTTTTATTATCGTTTAATTTGTTGACTGTTTCCTAGTTAAAGTTTATATAAGTTTGTCGAGTATGTTGAGTTACGGTCTTTTTGTTTGTTGGGTTAGTTTTTGACCCTTTTTCTGGATTCGTATGTAAAGAGGTTTCTTCTGTATGTCTATCGATTGTTTGTGTACTTTTCTACGAGTTGTAGTGAGTAATAATCTCTTTACGTTTAGTTTGGATGTTACTCTATAGTGGAGTGTGTCCAGTATTACTGGTAGTAGTTTTTCAGATATTTTTTATTTACAACCTCTCCCACACCTCTTTTCCCGTACGAGAACGTGACAACCACCCTTATATTTAACTATATCAGTGATACCTTCTACCATATCTCTGAGGAAATTTTTTTGATCTTTATAAAAAAAATTAAAATTTTAGAAATTAAGAATGTACGCAAGGGTTTGTACTTGGGGGGAGGGTGGATTTTATTTATTTATTTATTTATTTAAATTTTTTTTTTATTTTTTTGATCTTTATATTGATGGTATACTGGTTCGTTAGGGTGAGGATCCGTATATGGGACTCCTTTGGTTTTAACTTTTACTGTGTACATAGGGTAACATGTAACGTCGTGATAAATGTTATTGATCTTGTACTTTCGTTGGATCTACAGGTAGTTATCTACTTACCTATTTCTTTAACACCATGTATATGTGTTATCTTATAATGAGTCGGTATTTTTCCTTGTGTAGACTCAGTCAAGACTACTTCACCTACTTGGATCTTGGATAATATGTCTCACTTCACTCAGTCTTTCTCTTTCTATTTATAGTATAGATTGTGTATATATGTCTTAGATCTTTTTCACATGACTTCCTAAATAAATAAATACCTCTTTGTCTGATCTCATTTCTGAATACCCCTCTCCCCTCCTCTCCCACTCTACATACCTTTCTCACTGTACCTTTGAATGTAGTCAAGTCAAGTCAAGTCAGCGAGTCAGCACAGACTGAGAAACGCTGGGGTACTTAGTGTCGTACGGTCCGGAGGGACAGGTAGTGGTTGAGGGCCTCAAGTGAGTCTGAGTGTAGGTAGCAGGTAGCTCAGGCACTACGGTAGGTCGGTAGAGTAGGAGACAGCAGGGGAAGAGGAGGACGGGGGTTAGGGAGGGTCGTAGTTTCAGAAAAGGTTACTCAGTTGAGAAGTGTACTCCACCGATTTCATGACCTCAAAGTCGAAATCGTAGTAAGGAAGGTTTCTTTAGGGTCCCAACTAGAAGAGGTCTTACCTGACCAACCTAAAGGAACGTCAGGTTCCCTGAGAGTTCTCAGAAGAGGTTGTGGTCTCGAGTTTTCGGAGTTAAGAAGGCACGAGTCGGAAGAAGTGTCTTCAGGTTGAGAGTGTAGGTATGTACTGATGACCTTTTTGGTATCGGAACTGATTTGCCTGGAATCAGCCGTTTCATTACAGAGACGAAAACTTATACGACAGATCCAACCAGTATTGAAAAGAAGGTTCCTCATTCGTTTTGAATGTATTGGTGTACATTTTATCTATCGGTTATCCTTAACCGACATACCGAGTCCTTCGAGTCTCCGAGACACAGTTAGATCTACCTCGTCCTCTACCCTCCCTCGACGCTTTCCCTCCCCTATATACATATGGATACCGACTAAGTACAACTCCAAACTGTCTTTTGTTGTTTTAAGACATTTCGTTAATAGGAAGTTATTTTTTTATTTAATTTTTTTTGTATAGGTTCACTCAGGAAACCGTCTCCGTCTTTCTTTTTAAACCTTTCTAAGAACGTTATCCCTACGATAGAATAAGTAAGAATATAAGAAACGTACATTGTGACCTCTTTTTCGGCATCCATAAACTGTATACATATGTAAAAATTTAAAAGACAAATTCACCGTAGTAGATGTCTCATATAAACGTCTTATTTAATATGGTCTTTCTCTTTTTACAATAAATTACCATGACTTTAATAAAGATCTACTTTATGTATGTTTGTGTTGTTTTTATAATTTAATCCATGATTGAAATGAGTACTTAAATGATCAGCGACAGTATACAAGAGTTTTATCAGACTCTCCTTTAAATATCTTTAATTGGTTAACAATTAAACAATTAAAAATCTTTCTTCGACCAAGGTCTATAGCGATGATTAAACTCGTCTCATAACATTCACTTCCTCAAACTTTTCTTCAGTGCTGACTACCTATTGTCTTTGGTGTAAGAGAGATAATGAGATTAGTTGTAATAGGTATTGAGACTAAAAGGTACAAAAATTAACAAAAAAATACAGAAGATACTCACAAATAAGAAGAAATAGTCAAACGGAGGGAAGTAAGAACAGGAGTTCATACTCATTTATAATGTGTTAGGGATTGAATTCAGGTCGAACAAAGAAGTATCTGATCTAAAAATTTTTCAGTAGTTTTTCTGTGTTCATTTTGTATCTTTGTATTTCGTTCCTGTTGAATTACATTTGTTGCTTAAAAACATTGGTCTTTAAAATTTTACATATATATATTTATTTTTATTTTGTAAATTTAGATCCCAGGATAAATACATTATTGACTTTGTATCGGTAAAAACAGAAATATAACAACATTTAAGTATAAAATTGTTTCTGTAAGTATTAAGAAAAGGACCGTTATAAATAGCGAAACTAATGTAAAATCTAAAAATACCTCTAAAGAAATTTCGTGTTATACGAGTTGTTTCTTTCCTTTCTGTGTCCTAAGTCGTCAAGGACCAAAAGTATACATTAACTTCAGTTAATTGACACCGTAGTTTATTTTTTCGGAACAAAGGGAACTACATCTAGAAACGTTTGACATGAAATACACATATGTATCTCATCTGATAAGTGAATGTAATTCTAATCTTTTTACTAGTCTCGAAACCATTTATAACTTTAAATGTTCTTTAAATCTTCACCAGGTAACTGATCGGTGTAAAGACATATTAACACGGTAGAAACTTTCGACCTGTCCCTTTCTCCCTTTTCACTGTCTATTTTTATTCACTCTTACTGGACAAACCTTCATACCTACCATCACGTGGTAATCTTTGTTTAAGTCGGAGTTAAGGGAGAAAGAGAAACCCCTAATCTTCCCAGATCTTAATTTATACTAGACTCACTGGTTACTGATAAACCCAGATTTTACGGGAATTTCGAGACAAGGTTTAGAGTGTGAAATGACACACTATGTCCTCCGTACTTGACACGAAAATGAACAGTAGATGGTCTTGGAGAACGTTCTGAAGTCCGTAGAGTAGACAGTTCGCAACCCACAGGTGTCTGAAAGACAGTGTTGGAATTTCTTATAAGTGTATAAAAACCACTCCATCTAGTTTTACATAATAGTGATTTTAGTGATTCTAAACAATTAATTCAACCCTTTTAATTAAAGATCTTTAAAAATTTTATTTTACAAGAAAGTATATAAAGGAAACTGACACAATAAAGGAAACCGAAGAAAGAAAAAAGATATAAGGTTTTTTCCCTCCGTCACATTATATTAGTAACTATGGTAGTTGAGACCTCAGACCTCAGTCTGGCACATCACACTTGGGTTGGGAAGGACAAATGATGAAAATTTAGGACCATTTCAGTGAAGTAGAGAAACATGGACTCAAAGGAGTAAATATTTCATCCCTATCGTGTTCACAAAGGAATATTATTTCAGTACTTCTAATTACCTCCGTGATGTATATTTTGGGATCTTGTCTCGGACGGAGTTGTGACTGTATTTGGTATTGTTAATCATCGTTGTTCAGATCGTATTCTAAAAAATTAAAAAAAATTAAATTTTAAAAAAATTAAAATGAAAATTTAAATTTATGAAGTACTACGTAGTATTTCTCACGGTACTGAAAGTCCATGAAATGTTGACTTATATAGGACGGAAGTTCGAGACTTACTGATACTGATATCATACATACACACATATCTATCTATTTATCTATACAACAAATCAGTGATTCAGTACAGGTTAAAAAAACTCTGGGGGTACCCTAAGAGGTCCGTTCTTAGGACCTTCTTTTTTATTTATTTATTTATTTATATATATACATATATAATTCCCAGGATACTTTGTTGTGTTGAGTATACAAACAAAGAAACTTTGAAGTCATGAATGGATCTAATGTATTGTTCAACGACTCCACCCCCAAACCTCCCTCAAACCGGTCTACCATCCATGAACCCAGTGTCAAACAAACCAATCAACTGACCGACGAACTAAAATAATTACTATAAGAAAATCCCAAAAAAAAAAAAGGAGTATCTCTAAAACATCGTATAGGTTATCCAATACAAGACTATAATTTCTTGTACAAACTATCATTGTACCTAGTATTTAGTAAAGAATTTATTTTAACTATTTGTTGACTCACTTCCCAACAGAAAGATTTTATCTTGTGGACGTAGTTGTCAAAGTACAATTTCAGGATACGAAAGACCGGATGAAGATCTTAGAAGTTCCGGTGTAGGTCTGGGGTACCGAGTCTCATGTGCCTGAAGGGACTAGTCTTGAAAGGGGTGGACCCAGAGATCGGAGTAGAGAGACCCAGGTACAATAGTAGGGGGTCAGGTACCCTTAGGTGCAGACGAAGAGGGAGATGGACTTGGGAGGACATCTGAGATGGAAATACGACCGGTTAAGGATGGGTAAGAAATCCTGAGTCGAGTTCCGGAGAGACCGAAACTACAGAGAGGGCACCCAAGGAGACCGTCGTGAGAAACACGTGAAGGTAGTCGTGAATGGTGACATCTCATTAACAATTCATAGAGAGACAATTATCTAGAATTCGAGGTAATAATATCTTAGACACCGAATAATTAGAATAATAGTGTTCTGATAATGTGTATGAAGATAATTAGAGAGTAATTTTCAACCAACTGACTTACTCTAATGGATGAGGCCAAGGACCGGGGTACAAATTTTACAGACGAAAAACATTTTTATCAATCCTTAAGATGACTCATGAAATTCCTACATAAAAAAGTCACTTTTCCTCGTTCTACAAATTAGTACATTTCACAATTGAAAATAGTTTCTTTTCTCCCTATCCTTATGTATATGTCTATATAGATATTATAAAAAATTTTTTTTTGTTGTTTTTACTTATTTTTACCACTGTAGGTCCCTTTTTCCTGTTCCATTTATTCGATTTCAAGAGACTTACACGGAATGAAACTTCAAAATTGAAATCCCTACATTATTACAAAATTTATTAGAAATTTTGTTGATTAAGTTTGATTTTTTTATTAGGTATCTTTAGTTTCCGTTTTACTTTGTTCCCTTATATTGACATACTTGACCAACGAATTGGTGTACGTTTAATAAAATTCACCGTATTTGGTTATTCAACTAATATATACGGACCCTTCATATAGGATTACTGTTATTGTTAACGTTTCTTTAGAAGTCAACAAAATTGATTAATATAATAATTATAACGACAATTTAATAACGTATACATGTTAGAATACCTTGATTTGAGTCAAATTCTTTATTCTTTATTTGTATACTTCATTTCCCTGAAGGGACCACCGAGTCTGTCATTTCACAGACAGATGTTACGCCCTCTGGTCCCAAGTTAGGGACCAAACCCTTCTAGGGGACCTCTTCCTTTATTAGGTTTTAAACTTAACCTTTATACCTTTCATACCTCTATAGTTATATTTGTTTCATAAAGAGAATTTTAGAACGATAGTTTTTCCGGATCTTAATCAACAGTCAACCACTCGACACTCGAAGGAGTAATAGGTTTAACGTCCGATACTTGGAGTAAAGGGTGTTTTCCTTGGCTCTACGGAATCACTATACCGACAAAGGACCAGACTCGACTTTTATATTCTCTTCTCAGACCCTGACGAACGGATGGTCTTTCACTCTTATATAGTCACTGATAACCCCAGTAAAGTTTTCCTGAACCTCCGTTTTAATTTCTCCAAGAACAATCGTTTTTACTCTATTCAATTTGTTGTTTTTCATTATTGTCGTTACTTAATTTTTGACAGTTTATACTATTCTAGGTATTCCAATGTTACTGTTTATTGTTAAATTCTCAGTAGAGGTCTCTTAAAATCTCTTAGTTTGATAATAAGACTTTTGAATATTAATTTCGCTTTCTTAGTACATAAAAAGACGAAAGGATATGTTTAACACGGAGTTGTATTTGTGAACTACTTCATTCCAATAAAAGATCTATTCTTAAGGTCAATAATTCACTTTTTCCTTACTATCAGAGAATGATATAACGTTATGAACAACTTTTTTATCTGGATATATTATTAATGGTCACTTTTGATTTGGAAAGTCACTTGTTGACTGTCCCGTGAAGAATTACCTACTCGATTAGGTTGGTGTATATTTGGATACCTAGTTAGAATTGTGGTTTTATTTCTCTCTGTAACACCTAAGGGATTACACCGTGTTACCCTCCCTAGGTTGTAAGACCTACTTCACAATGACGGTTTTGTAGTTTTGACCTAGACTAGTTTAAATATACAGATCTACGTCGGATCCTTTATCCCTAGTCTCCTTTAAGATTTCTCTTAGTACCTCCTTGTAAGTCTTTTTATGTACTTACACCGTTTAAGACATCCTTTTATTGGATCAAAGAAATTGTTTATTTCATATTTCCCTTTTACCTCCACTTTCAAATGTAAATTTCCTTAAAATATAAATGTAATACTTTTATGTTTCACTTCCAGATCAGACCTAAGACTAAGATTTTTAGGTTGGTATATACATACATATGTACTTATACACATAAATTTATATATAACTTAAACTATGACTGATCATAAACTAACGACAACAAATTAGTGATTCAGCACAAGTTGAGAAAGGTTGACGTACCTAGAAGGACTGGATCCCTAACTTGAACGTAGAGGACGTAACCGTCTCTCTCAGAAATAGTGACTCGGTGGTCCCTTCGGACCATAAACTAACCTTCAATAGTTTAAAAATGATTGAAAAATTTTACTCTGTCATATTATCGTAGTATCGTTATTAAAAAAAATGTCAGGAATAGAAAGTCTCAATGTATGTCCACTTAACACACTACAGAACCTAAACGAAGTTTTATCAGGTAATCCCATCTCACGATTCCATCCCCCTATTACATATTTATTTATCTCGAACCAGTACACGATTATTATTAACAACTGGTGACTTGTACCCACTACTCATGTCATTTCAAGTAATGGAATAAGAGAGATGAAAACAGACAAACCTTTAAATGTTTAACCTTACGAATTTTTGATTTTTATAAAATTTTCGTGTCTTAACTTGTGTTTTTAAGGACGACACCAAAACTAATACATCGTAACTTAAATATGTGTCTATTTAAGTCCGACAACTCGGAAGGTTAGACCTTTGGATAATAGGAATAGGAAAGACAAGGAGTCATCGTAAAAACAACAAGAATAGTAAAGTGAATACAAAGACAAGGGAATCATCCAACACGTGCAACGGATTCCATTCATTCTCTACTATACATCGAACGTTCTTGAAAACAAAAATAATCAACAAAAGAAGACAAAATGATTGTTGTTAGACAAACTTCTGTTTTCCTTTGTTGATAAAAATATATAGATAAAAAGTAAAAAAGACCAATGATACAACAAAAAGACCAGGACGATTAAAAAGTTTAACTATAGGTTAAAAGTTAGATTAGATTAGATAAAGAATCTGTGGAGTCCACCTATTAGGTATTACTTGTATATTTCTTAAACATGTAATATACGCGACACTTGACTTGACTTTCAACGTCAATAAAGGACTTTAGGTATAAAACTCTCCAAAAGATAGTATATTTCGTTTGTCTTTGAACAATACAAAGACGGTTTCAACCTCGAGAGTATATATTGAGTATATCCCTTGAGACTCTGATTATATAGACTACTTAAACATGTTCTAACTTCAAGAGTTGACTAGTATGGTGGTTAACATTAAGTCTCTTGTGGTAGTTATAGATTATCAACTCTTATAGATAGGGATTGTGTATAATTTTATACACACGGTGATAGTAGTCTAGTCAATTCTTTTCTGAAAGAACTAAGAATAAAAGACCGAATACTTTATTTTACTTTAATTATACTTGAGTCTAATAGAGAACAATGTTTCATCTGCACATTTTTTGAGTCTTTAAGTAATTTTAAGAACTTTGATTAGACTTTTGTATTTGTGTTCCGGACACACACACACAAAATCGTATTCCTAGATAAAACATCTTGTCAATCCAAAAATAAGGTCTTCCGTAATATAACCGAAGTGATGTGTGTCGTGTACACCCTTAACAGACGAACTTTCGGAACCGATCTTCGAGATAGACTACCGGAGTTTAACTAAGACTATAACTTTTCTGATTTCCTTCAATCACGTATGGTGTACCGTCCGACGAACCGTATTTGACAGATTCTGTGGATTAAAAGGGTACCCTTTCCTGATTTTTTTTTTTAACCTAGTCTTAAGGTATAACTAAAACGTAACATTCTATATTTGAAAAGGGAAGTCATATGACGAAGAGTGTTACTGAAATTCACAAAAACGAAGTTGGAATTCGGAGACCCCACTGTTACATTGAGATACGGTCAAAAAAACGTCGTAGGTTCGACGGTCCGTGTTAATGAAGACTGTTTGTCCAGGTGTAAACAGAGTCAGTTCAATATCATAGACACCTGTTCCTAGAATAGGTTCGACAGTGGTACCGTGGCGTAGACAAAAATTTCTTACAAATCCTACTTTCCCACCACGTCCGATAGTTTCTACGGAATTTCATCTTAAAATTTCTATACTGATTATTATGAGTGCACCAAAAAGTGACTGACTATACAATGTCCACAAGTGATTCTCCATGACCGGAACGACTTATGATCGATCCAATTTAACGTACCCATCCAATTTAAAGTTTGGTAGAGATGACTTATATTGACTCTTAAATGTTTTGTTTATTCCTTCACAAGACTTATGACGAGACCGATCTACATAATTATCGATTAATAACATTTTCGTACGTGAAAATAGTGGTATTAAAAAGAATCGATCTTGACTTAATTTAAGAACGAAGACGTTAAACCCAGACCTATCGACAGTTAGGATACTTTAGTGTATCGTGGGACAGAAAAAAAATACCATCGTGAGTGATGGGTGTGACATTGTTCACAGAGTAGAAATACGATAAGACCTAACATTTGTTACACTCATATCTTTATACAGAAAAGAAAGGAGACTTAAGAGGGAGGTTGTGGATCTTAACTCTTGACTGTGTTTTATCTCTTTATTCCTGGTCTAGTGTCGGTCAGGAAATCCAGTCCAAAGAAGTTCGACCGAAGATTTCGATCTAAAGAACTGTGGTACCCGTGTGAAAACCTTTCAATGTCTATAAGGTCATTTGAGGGATTACTTTCGGGTGAATTCCGTTTTTTACGGGGGACTCCAGTATGATGTCCATTCCTTACCTCTCCATTTGTCTGGGTCTACTCCTCGAACAGACGTCTAACGGGGACGTGCACAACTGTTTGTTGGGGTTTATTCCTCAACAAAAAGACACTTATGTTCCTGCGACGGAAGTCTGTATTTACTTTCACGGGAGTCTCATTTTAAGAGTCCAACCTTCTCTTACTTCCTCGTTATTTTTAGGTAGACTTTGTGAAAAAATCAACTTATCTCTAACGTTTACCACTTTTTATTTGGTCATAAGACCGAGTAACTGAGTTTTCAACTCGCAAATAGTATGAACCATGTATGTAACGGGAATATGAACTCACATAGTACCCGTTGGACACTCAGTCAATGTCATGAGGAAGGTCCCTGAGAACTGGTACTATCCTCATAGAGGGTAACATAGTGAAACTAAAAAAAGAAAAGAAGATTGTGCATAACTTATACGTAATACACAGTTATCATCTATAAACTTTTACTTACTATAAGGTAGTAGGGACTGATATTTCTTATAAAACAACCTTTTAAAATGTATATTTGTTTATACCATGTGACATAAACATAAAGTATGTATATACATTATATTGGGTTTTCACGAATACTCCTTCAGTTGGTTTTAGGGATCTTCTCTGGCATACCTCTTAAGTTGTAAACTAGATTGTCTGTTAAAGTGGACTGCCTGTTACTCCCACCCCTCCTATAAACATATTTTTGTCACATTTGTCACTTCATGCGGTACTATCTTGTACCGAACAAGTCTCTTACTATTTATAAGACTACACTGACCTAACACCCGACGTATCGTATAGTGTATCACTCACCTTTATTACTGTTTTCCCATCGAAACCTGTTCTATCGTTTCCTAGAAATTTAGTCCGAAGTAAGAGGTATGAAGTATAGCCGTCATCCGGGGTACTCTTCGTGGACGGGTCAAAATATTCGGCTTGAGTGGTACTGAGAGTTGGCAGATAGTATAGACTATTCTGAGTCCTACTAGGGGAATAAGTTCTTGGTTGAGTATTCAGTCTATCGTCGGATACTCTTCCGTAAAGTCTGAACGAAAGAGATCTTAACATGCGACTTTCCAGAACTTTCTTACTCGACTATACTTCATCTCGACTCAGTACTCCATCACACATCCGTGACTTCTACAACACCGTTCGTTTGCGATGTCCTTCGTTTTTGGTACTTATTTGACCTCGAAACTCCGTCTTGTCTCCACTTATGTCCTGTCATTCTGTTTACCTCTTGTCGTTTCACGTCCCGTGATTTTACTTGGATGTTAAGGAAGAGGTCATTCCAGGGACAAAAAGAACTACCGACTAACAAACTGAAATAGACTGTTGTTTTTCTTAGTCTAGTCTTCGTGGAACACACAGTACTCCATACAGTACAAATTGGTCTCCACTGTCACTCGAAGAGTTACCTAAATTCGTTTTGTTGTCGTGTTGGTCTAACCACCATCACAAAATCCCTTCGTCATTCTGGTAAGACCTGAATGGAAACCCAGTAAGGTGACTTTTGAGTGGTTTAGAATCCTCTTCTTTCATATTAAGAAAAGATAAATAGAACAGGAAACCGTACCCTATTGAACGATAAATTTTCTATTATCGGTATATCTTCTCTCTGACACATAATCTTTCCACTATTAAAGAAAGGAAACACCTCGGCTATTAAATATGCGAAGTCACTGAATTCCCTTCAAGTTGACTCACTAAGTAGTTATTTCTAACAAGATATTTGATTTAAGGGTTGTCATCCTCTTTAGACTTTATTGACAAAGTAGGTGAAGTTTCTTAGTCAAGTCAAGTCACCGAGTGAACACAGACTGAGAAACACTGGGGTACTTGGTGTCATACGGTCCGGAGGGACAGGTTACACTACGTAGTTTAAGTTCAATCATTTTTTAAACGTATTAACGGTTTGAAACCTGTCACTTTGGTACTAGGAGTACAAAATATTATTTATACATAACAAAANAACACCCCTCCCTCCACCCTCCCCCCAAGTACAAACCCTTGCGTACATTCTTAATTTCTAAAATTTTAAATTTTTTTTTTTATTTTTTAAATTCTTTTTTTATTATTTTACATTTTCTTTGTTTATCAAATTCTGGATAATAAAGTGAAGATTGTTTTGTTTAAAATTCAGAATCAACAAACCTATTTAGATATACTTTTGTCCATTTTACAATAGATAATCACGATAACAAAAAGTGTTTCATTCTTTTTTTTGAAACCAAACCTAAATTTCTTCTGTCTTATCATATTTTTTATGTGATCTCAGTTTCCTAGACTCAAGGTGTGTTTCAAAACTATGGGTACATAGTTTATTTCGATCAATGAAATAGAGAGACCCAAAGTCAAAAGACTATACATTTTACACATAACTTATTTTATTAGAGTTTTCGGAAAGGTTAAGATACTAAGAGATTCGGAAATATAGTAATGAACCATAATTCCGTTATAAAAGGTTCACATTTAACGTTTCGTATATTCGGTGAATTTAATACATTTTGGAGAGTTCGGAAAATTTTCATAGGTATCTTTTAGAAGTATCCAATTCTTAATCCTGATTACTGGTTATGTACTCCACTGTACAAATTAACAAAACCAAAGAGATCCGTCTTCGAATCTCATAGTGACATCCCTTTGTCGTTCAAACTTTGGTTACATGTGGTTCACTTTTTAGAAAAGTACTAAAATTGATTTATGATATTTCTTTTTTTCTATCTTAGTTACATCTGGTAACGGAAATTCTCCTTCAGACCAGAGTTTGAGTCGGTTATTTAATTTAGTTATTAAACATACTGACACTATGGATAACGATCAAAAACTTATCTTCGGGTGTAAAACAATGGGTCTCTATGTTTGACGTTTGAACCTAGTATTTGTTTACCAACGGATGAACTAAGTAAGAAAGACGGGGGAAGACTACAGATACAGTCTTCGAAAGAGATAGAGAAAATATGAAATTATTTTGAAATAATGTGTTTTCGAGACTCACCAGTTCGGAGTAGTGACTGGGTTCTAGTTTAAGGAGAGGAGACCTCCGGTTCTTAGGGTCGTAGAAAGTACCGAGTATCACTGTTGGAAAGTAGAACCCCCGAGTAGGTCCTAAGAAGTCCTGTTCCATTCCTGCGAACCTCGAGATCAGGAACAAGAGGACCGTTCGTGCAAAAGACGACATGAAGTAATGGAGATACCACACGAACACACACACTAACTAGCTTTCTCTATATGTTCACACTGGGTTCTCGACACAGGATTAGACGTCGAGGTACCACTGGAGTATACCGAATACCGTCTTTGGGACAGACCCCTGATATAGTTGAACGGTTATAGTTCCAAAGGGAACACCGAGTCGACCATTCCTTAGACGGACGTTACGTCCTATGGACCCTAGTTAGGGACCTAACCCTTCTAGGGGACCTCTTCCCTTTCCGAAGGGTGAGGTCATACGACTAGGACTCTTAAGGTACCTGATATATCAGGTACCCTAGTGTTTCTCAGTCTGTACTGATTTCTTGAAAGTGTCAACTTTATAATATAAAAGAAAAGTTCAAGATTAAGAATCATTATTTTTTTTATATGTGTGTGGGGTGTTTGGTATATGGATGTATAACAAATTCAAAAAGATTAAAAAAGTGATGATTTCAGTGTTTTTATTTAAACTTTTCGGACGGAGAACTCTTTAGACATACGTCCAGTCCTTCGTTGTCAATCTTGACCTGTACCTTGTTGTCTGATCAAGGTTTATCCTTTTCCTCATGTAGTTCCGACATACAACAATGGGACGAATAAATTGAATATACGTCTCATGTAGTACTCTTTACGTCCCGACCTACTTCGTGTTCGACCTCAGTTCTAACGACCCTCTTTATAGTTATTGGAGTCTATACGTCTACTGTGGTGGGAATATCGTCTTTCACTTCTCCTTGATTTCTCGGAGAACTACTTTCACTTTCTCCTCTCACTTTTTCAACCGAATTTCGAGTTGTAAGTTTTTTGTTTCCAGTACCATAGGTCAGGGTAGTGAAGTACCGTTTATCTACCTCTTTGTCTCCTTTGTCACCATCTTAAATAAAGCCCCCCTAGGTTTTAGTGACGTCTACCACTGACGTCGGTACTTTATCTTTCTACGAATGGAAAACCTTCTTTTCAATACTGGTTGGATCTATCGTATAATTTTTCGTCTCTGTAATGAAACGGTTGTTTCCAGACAGATCAGTTCCGATACCAAAAAGGTCACCAGTACATACCTACACTGTCAACCTGATATTTCTTTCGACTCCTCTCCCCAAGTCCTACACCTTGTGTACATATGGACACCACCTAATTACAAGTACATACCGTTTTGGTTATGTTATAATATTTCATTAATTAGAGGTTAATTTCATTTATTTAAATATAAAATTTTTTTAAATTTTTGTTTTTCTTTCTTTCTTTGGACTCACGGTTTCTTGACTACGAAAACTTGACACCACAACCTCTTCTGAGAACTCTCAGGGAACCTGACGTTCCTCTAGGTTGGTCAGGTAGGATTTCCTCTAGTTAGGACCCACAAGTAACCTTCCTGACTACAACTTCGACTTTGAGGTTATGAAACCGGTGAACTACGATTGTCGACTGAGTAACCTTTTCGGAGACTACGACCCTTTCTAACTTCCGTCCTTCTCTTCCCCTACTGTCTCCTACTCTACCAACCTACCGCAGTGGATGAGTTTCCTCTACTCAAACACATTTGAGACCCTCAACCACTACCTGTCCCTCCGGTCCGTACGATGTCATGTACCCCAGTGTCTCTCAGCCTATACTAATTCACCGGCTTGACTTGACTACATCAAAAGTTAAACTTTTCAGTAAGATTTCACATTCCCTATTATTATTGACTTTAGTTTTAAAAATATGTTTTTTCACCCTTATGTTTAGACATAAAGTCAAGTCTGATATCAATCGAAGAACTCTTTTGTATGTATTTTACGATAATTATAATAGATATAAATTAATATTTTAATATTTGAGTAATAAAATTCCTTTGTAACAGACGCACGTACAGATCAACGAGTCAGTACAGACTGAGAAACGCTGTGAAACCTGACATCGGACAGTCCGAGGAGACAGGTACCTCAAAGAGGCCGTTCTTATGACCTCACTCAACGGTCAAAGGAGGAGGTCCCCTAGAAGGGTTGGGTCCTTAACTTGGGTTCGGAAGACACAGGGGACGTAATGTCCGCCTTAGACATACCTGACTCGGTAAGCCCCTTCGGGATCTTTAACAACCCGAGTCCGTTTAATTTTTGTAAATATCTATAACTTTTACACATTTAAAAGTTCATCAACATTATTTTGATATTTTAAAAGACGAAACAGGATCTTGGGACCCTCGGACGTCGACATCACTGCCTCCAACCCCAGAAGAGACTTACTTTATTTAGATATATTAGTAAGTAAACCTGGAAGGAGTCACTTTTTCCGTTTTCACTTTCACTCCAACGAGTCAATACAGGCTGAGAAGTGCTGGGGTACCTGACATTCAGGTACCTTAAAAGGTCCGTTCTCATGACCTCACCCCACGGTAAAGGAAGAGGTACCCTAGAAGGGCTGGGTCCCTAGCTTGGGCCCAGAGGGCGTAACGTCCGTTTGTGAAATGGCAGACTCGGTGGTCCCTTCGAGCTGGTAATTCACGATGATGGTGTGTCAGGTCTCGGTTTTCGAACGGACGTCTGTCCCCTGGAAGAGAGTCAAAAATCACGGAGGGAGTGAGTAATCAGACTTACTTGTGTGTTCTTCGAATTGTATACTCTTTTAGAAGGTAGTACTTTATCTGACTTTACTTGACTAATTCAATGGAGTCTCCTGTCACCGCAACGTCGTTCGACGTATGATGATTGTGTGAGGTACACTATAGGAGTCCTACTCTTCTCTACATCTTATTTTGTAATACATTTTATTTTGTACAATTCATTTTAACCTTCTTTTCAATACTGGTTGGATCTATCGTATAACTTTTCGTCTCTGTAATGAAACGGTCGCTTCCAGGCAGATCAGTTCCGATACCAAAATGGACGCCAGTACATACCTACACTCTCAACCTGACACTTCTTTCGACTCGTGACTTCTTAACTACGAAAACTTGACACCACAACCTCTTCTGAGAACTCTCAGGGAACCTGACGTTCCTCTAGTCGGGGTCCACAAGAAACCTTCCTCACTACGACTTCGACTTTGAGGTCATGAAACCGGTGGAGTAAGTTTCTCAACTGAGTAACCTTTTCTGAGACTACGACCTCTTCCCCTACTGTCTCCTACTCTACCGACCTACCGTAGTGACTGAACTACCTGTACTCAAACTCAGTTGAGGTCCTCGACCACTACCTGTCCCTCCGGACTGCACGACGCTAAATACCCCAGCGTTTCTCAGCCTGTGTTGACTCGCTGACTTGACTTGACTTTATCTTATTTTGTAATACTATAAGTCTTCTCTTTTCTTCTCTCGGTTTTGTCTCGAGGACCTCTATTGTTTATACTAGTGGATTTAACCCTTTTCTCCCTCCTCCTGGTCGTTTGAAAAAGATATTTCCCTGAGTATCATTTATAACATTCGAAAGTCCTGAATTGTCAGAGATTTGAGACAGTAACGTCCCACTTTCGTAGGTATCTGCTAGATATTTACTTACTTGTACTTTCACAAATAAATGTCTTTAAATTGAAATAAATGTGGGGACTGCGTCATCGTAGTGACGACCTTAATTAACACGGTAGCAAACGACTGTGGATTAGATTTAAAAATTATTTGAGTATTCAATTTATAACATTGTATTTCGACTACTTTAGTGGACTTTGTTTCTGTTTTTCCATTTCTCTATCCTTTGTCCTTTCTTTTTGGTTTCATAGTTAGGTTCTTCAAGTTTTAGATGTGTTATTTTAAGGTTTCTCTCTCTTTGTCTCTCTTGTCTCTTTTACCCATCTCTCTATCAAATTTTTCTTCTGTATGAAATTACCTTGACTTCCTGTGTTCAGAGGTCTAAATATCTGGGTGACTTATGTCATGCTACCTACTTTTTTCCTGGTTTGTTTCTATATAAGAATGAATTAAAAACTTATCGTTCCTTTTATTACAAGGTATTTTCGAAGGTCTCATTTGTTATCTGATATGTGTTTCCTCATCCTTATACTTATTGTAGACTAAGAGTCGTCGTCCTCACCCACAGTCTTCTGTCGCCTCGTTACCAAATTTCTAAGACTCTTTCACCAAAGATTAATATTTATAATACATGTATTTAATACATACGTCGGTTGGATACTTAGTCATTTCTATTTAAAATTTTTTAAAGTCTGTACTAAAAAAAAGTGTACGAGGGAGAATCCTTAGATGATCACCTATACAAAGTTGTTTTACTCTGTTCCTTATGTAGCCTAGGTTCTTGTCCCCTATAATGTCAACCTCTTACCACTTCCCCCCCGACCCAATTGTCGATACTGATCTATAACCCCTTCTCTTTTTACCTCACGACGTCTCCTCTCCCTACTAGACTTTACTGATAAACCTTTTTAATTCGTGAGCTGTTTAGAAAAGTTGATAACCCTTTTTGTTGATTAAGATCCTTGTCTGTTTTGATTCGTTTAATCCCTCGGAGCTCCCTCTCTCTTATCTCTTTTAAGGATTGAAATTCTTTTTGTTCTTCAACTTTCTCTTGCCTTTGTGTTGGTTAATATGGTGAATTAGGTTGTCACCGTAACGAATGGATTAGTAGGATTTAATTTATAACAGGTAAATAACTTATGATACAATTGTATCCTTCGTTCTTTCATTCTCTCTTCTACTATGACGTAGAAGTCAATGTTATCGTTCTTTACCTTTAGAGTCGTTTTAAGTCTTTATGATACTCTTCCTTTGCTATCGATTTTATTTCACTGACTTAGATTTTTTCCTTAACCACTTCTTCGACTCTTTCTTTTCGTTCATACCCATGAAAATTATGTTTAGAGAATATAAACGAAAGGTTTGATACATGTATTTTAAGTCAAGAGACTATGAAATTATACAAGGTGAAGAGTCTCGATGGATAATTTAAAGTTCATATGACCTTTCCGACCCGAACGGACCATCGAGTCGACCATTTCTTAGGTGAGCGTTGCGTTCTCTGGGGCCAAACTGAGGAGGAAGTCCTTCTAGGGGACCTTTTCCTGTCCGATGTGTAAAGTCATGAGAACCCGAAGGGACCACCTACTCTACCATATATTAGACGGACTTTACACCCTCTGGACCCAAACTAAGGACCCAACCCTTCTAAAGGACCACCTCCCGTACCTTTGGGTGAGGTCAAGCACGGATCTCTTAGGGGTGCCTGTCTCCTCGGACCACCCGACGTCCGGTCCCTCAGTGTTTCTTAGCCTGTGCTGACTCGCTGAGTCGTGTCGTGTCGTGTATGACTCTTCCGATTATGATATTCGGAATAGTCAATCATGGTATATTAAGCAAACAGTTATTCACCCTTTTTATATACTTTCTTAACCCAGTGGTATCCATGGACTCATGGTTCATAACCTCTACTTTCTTTTAGTGACTCCCTCTCCGTTCCTCCATGAACCCCCTTTCCGAAGACAAAATGAACACTCATACTTTGAGGACAAACTTGTTACCTGGATAAAACATTCCTACTCTATACTGACTACTCCGGATTCGCCCGAAACTGACCCACCTCAGTGTAGACAACCTCGTTTATAGGGACTGTGGTTGGGGGTCAGTCTTTTGACCCAGAGTCTTTCGGTGAGACACATTCAGAGGGACATACTCAGTGCAACGATACCGACAGGGGTAACACAATGGAGGATTTAAAGAATTAAATTTTTGTTTTAAGAATTTTGTAATAGATTGGAAAGTGGACACGGTGAACAAGGTTTTTCTCTGATACAGATGAACCCGATTTCACAGGTTCCTCCTCGCCGTTGTGACATTTCCACAACTACCATTAGTTACTTTTAGGGTTTCCCTCTAATGTAGACTCCCCTGTATCGCAGTGGACTCAACGGAAGACACACACACACACACACACGCACACACACACACATGTACGATTCAGCGAAGTCAGTATAGACTGAGTCACTGGAATACCTGTCATCGGACTCTCCGAGGGGACAGGTACCCAAAGAGGTCCGTTCCTGTGACCTCGTCCAACAGTAATGGAGGAGGTCCCCTAGAAGGGGTAGGTCCCTAGCTTGGGTTCAGAGAATACAGAGGACGTAACTGCCCGCCCAAGAAATGGTGGTAACGGTGAGCCCTTCGGGTCGACTGTAACGTTACATACAGATATTACAAATATAAAATGATAGAGTAGTTGATTTTTCGTTCAGAAGACTACCATTTACTAACGAACCAGAATGAGTGAGAACGTAGGGGTCGTGGTCTATTTCTTTACAATAAAAATACTCTCTTCGTACCGTAAACGAAGGTCCCTGAGTCAGTCGGAGACGGATTTAGTGTTCAAACGGCGTACCCCCGAGACGACGCTCGGTGTCCTCTAAACATTCGTAAGGGGTGTGAGAATTCTCTTCATGTAAAGTTAGTCCTAATTCGTAAATGTCATGTCTCTTCCCAAGAGATCGGATCAAGTTCTCTCAGGGGTTTATCTGACATTATATAAGCACATTATATTTCTGGGTGTCGAGGATAAGACAATGATGTGATGGTTGAATGTGTCTTAAAGAAAGAAAGAAAAAAAAAAAAAAAACGTCTTAAAGAAAAGATAGTCTACAAATTATAGAGAATCCAGAGGTCGTTTAAAAAAATTTAATCTATAACAAAGTCTTTGTTTTTATCTTGGTTACTTTATATACGGAAAATAGATTTAAGTCTAAAGATAATGGAAAGAGATGGACCACCGAACCCCTAAATTAAGAATTACGACTATATAAACAGTCCTTCCGTTTAAAATTTTATATGATCACATGGACAACTTTTATAATATGTATTCTGAAATTATCATGTTATCTTTTAGCTGATAACATGTTTTTACATACAAACACAGGTGGAGGTGGTTTAGTGTTCAACTTTGGACTAGGGGTTTCACTACCATAAACCTCCACCTCGGAAGCCCTCCACTAATTCACTTACCCTAAGGACGAATACACGAGTCAGGACAAACTGAGAACACTGGGGTACCTGACGTCGGGAGGTCCGAAGAGACAGGTACCCTAAAGGGTCTGTTCTTATGACCTCATTCGACGGTAAAGGAAAAGGTTCCCTAGAAGGACTGGGTCCCTAGTTTTGACGTTGAGGACTCCGAGGACGTAACCGTCCGCTTAAGAAATGGTGACTCGGTGGACCCTTCGGAACTTACCCTAATCACGGGGATATTTTCCCCAGGTATTCTCGGGAACGGAGAATTCGATACTCTTCAAAGTCTCTCTTCTACCGTTAGACACCTGGTCCTCCGTCCGGGAGTGGTCTGTACCTTAGACTTGTGGAGAACTAGTATCTCAAGGGTCGGAGGTCTTGACACTCTTTATGTAAAGATAAATATTCGGTGGTTAGATAGTAAAAGACAATCTCATCGGGTGTACCCGATTCTGTCTTGTAAAGGAATTCCTTTTTTTTTTTAAAATATGTAGTCTTATATGGATTTCGTTTTTATCGTTTTACAAATAGTAATATAGTAAATTTGCCATAACTGAACTATAAGTTTCGTGTCGGTATTTACGTACGTTTCATTTCGTAATTCATAATTCCCCTTTTAAACCAGGTCTCTGAAAATATCAATGAGATTTTGTAGAAACGAAATAACACTCTTTAATATTCTTCAAACCCTTATATACATACGGTATTTAAAATGTGACATCGAGACCACGTGTACAAGGAAAGTACCTTAAACAAGGTTTACTTTTCGATCTTTTGACTAAAGAGAGTTATTTTTACTGACATTAACTTAAACCATTGACGAGAGAACTTTCATTGAAAAACTCGGAGGAAATCTTCTGATAGGGTTATAATTACGCTTGTAATCGTCCAAATAAATCGTTCCTTGTTATAGTTTATAGACAAAAAGTATTGATAGTTGTTTTTCCGTTCATGTCATTTTTCAACTCCTGTCTTTATGATCATTTATACTTACCATTTGGTTGAGTTTGAGTACTATGGAATTATAATTAAAAGTAGTTTAAACGCTAAACTAGTTAATGACTTAAGGGTGTTTTATCTTTATGTATAAAAGGTAGTTCAAGATTCGGAGTATATAAGGATTTAAGACGTTCACAATTTAAACGATTGTTCTCACTTATTTATGGGGTTCATAGTTAAACCCCGGTCTACAGGACGAATTTAATCAACTCACCTAAGAACGAGTTGTACATACAATAATTTTGAATGAGGAATGTTCAATTTACTGTATCTCTTTCGTTAGTTAAATTATATTTTGTACCTTGTTCGATGTCAGGTTTACTGGACCATGGAGGGTTATTTAGATGTTGTAATTTTTTAATTTCGTTGAATTCTTTGTACTTTTGTTTTACGTCATGAACTCGAAATGAATACAGAACTTGTGTTTGGTCGAAATTCTTGAATGACAATTTACACAATCCATATCATTATGATCTGTCAATTTAATTTTTAGAAATGACCAATCTTAATGTATGACTTTATATATATATATACGTTTATATATATATATATACGTTTTACTGTACTAAAGACTCGAAACGAAAAATTTTGTGAGGTCTTTCTTTTTTCTCTTCACACTTGCACACCCACACATACTTCTCTCTACTCCTATCTACCTTGTGTTAATTATTTTATAACTATTGACAATTACAAATAATATGATAGGAGAGATATAACACATACAAAACTTTATAGGTGATTTTTTATCATTGTTGATATAGGAATTTAAGTACATCAGAAAAATAGAAGTCTTCAGAAGGGACCACCGAGTCTACCATTTCTTAGACGGACGTTACCTCCTCTGGTCCCAAGCTAAGAACCCAACCCTTCTAGGGGTCCTCTTCCCTTACCGATGGGTGAGGTCACAAGAACGAACCTCTTAGGGTATCTGTTTCCTGGGACTACCGACGTCAGGTACTCCAGTGTTTCTCAGCTTGTACTGACTCCCTGATAATATGTGTACATCAGAAAGTAGAAGTCTTCAATTGGTTATTAACAACGTGAGATTCTTAAACAATAAACAGAGATAGGAGTCAAAATAGAAATCGCGATGAAGACAAGTTTGATTGTCATTCATTACGTTATTTTGGACTCTCAGACCTAACTACGACATCGTATTTACATAGAAATTCACTCCCTATCCGTCTATACAATATAAGAAAACATCCAGAGTAAGTGACTAAACGGAGAAAGGTTTTTTTTTGTGACTCTTTGGTAAAATTACCAGTCTGGACCTTTAAAGAAGTAGGTAAATAGATTCAGTTTCTATAGGTGAGTAGTGGTATACACTGGTCTGTACCAAAATTTACCTCGGGAACTTCGTTCGTCTACCTTTGGTTCCTATAAAGTCTCTGTACAATTATGGAGCTACCTACTCGTCTTATATCAATATTTACATGTTTACGTATACTCATAAGATGGTTGATCTTTACTTCTTTTATGTTAAAAGTATCGACCTTCCTAGATACAATCGTAAAACCGGTAGAATAATGTACTAAACCACTGGTTCATTTTTTGTACTTCGAGAAACTTTGTAGATCTAACGTACGTGAATAACCACTTTCGTGAGATACTCAATCTTGTGTCTTACAGTAACTACATACGACATATAATTTTCCTATACCATAATTTTTAGTATCATCTTTCCCTTATGACTCCTAAAAAATATTGTAACCATTTAAGACTGAGCCGGGAACCAGAACTATGCACACACGATTCAACGAAATCAGTACAGGTTAAGAACCACTGATATGCCCGACATCGGGGGGTCCGAGGAGACAGGTACCCCTAAGAGGTTCGTTCTTATGACCTCACCCAACGACACGGGAGGAGGTCCCCTAGAAGGGGTAGGTCCCTAACTTGGGTACAGAGACTACAGAGGGTGTAACCGTCCACTCAAGATGTGGTGATCGTGGTGGACCTTTCGGGAACCAGTACAATCACTGCGATTTATGTACAAACAAAGTGACATACGACTACTTGTCCCTTGGATCTACTTTGAGTTTCTTTTTAATTAAAAGAGTATCCATGAGTCTAAAGTCTTTATAAAATATCGTGAAATCTCGGATATTACATAAATGTACATTTAATACCTTGAACTAGGATTTATTTTTGAAATCTCTAAGTATCGTGTCCAAAACCCACCAAAAAAAAAAAAAAGTCATAGTCTGTCCTAAATAAAAAAATAATAGGTAGACTAAATAAATAAATATTTCATTTTATTTATATATATATACATTCTAGGATTGTATCGTGTCCAAAATGCTCATGATAAAACATCTATTCGTTTGACTCTGGGATTCTTCTGACCGGTCTTAGTTGAGGTCTAAGGTTTACAGTTGACCGTATACATTATTTTTCATATACAGTAAGAGATTTAATAAAATCTTTTTGGAAAGTCTAAGTGGTTTAAATAAAAGGTCTTGAAATTCAGGTTTACGATAGTATAGACCAGAAATATATTAAAAATTAAAAGTAGTTTCGAAAACCAAGGTACGAGAGGTTCTGGTAGACGTTCCTACGACGGTGACAGATCCTGTAGATTTATCTTTAGGTACAACGATAACAAATCACGGATTAAAACGATTGGTAAAATATTTTATAACGTTTTATGTAGTACCACAAAACTTCGGATTATAGTTCTTGTACGACGTTTTTAATTACAGACTGTTTTTACTGCCGGTTTAAGCTTGTATTAAGTTTACTCAACTTGAGAACTACAATAAGGGGTTTGAACTGAATATCTTCGTCAACTACCGAAATGGTAGGGAGACTAACGAGTCGGGTATTTTGATTTTCAGTAGAAATTAAAGAGATACATAAGGTATGGAGTTAAAGATTAGGTAATCTTTAGAGGTAACCAAAATGGATTTGTGTTCAGATCTTAGATTGGTTAGGAGTGGTGAAAGTAACTTTGACTTAGTCTCGTCCTAGGATACCAGGGACGAGGGGATGATACAGGAGACGGACGGAAAATAGACACCTTTTGAAATCAGTTTCTTAATTAGTCTCTTCACTCTTTACGTTTATGTTTCTTTTTGTCAGTTTCCTCTGATTTATTATTATTACATCAGTAATTCGTAACACCAAGGGAACACCGAGTCTGTCATTTCTCAGACGGATGTTACGCCCTCTGGACCCAAGTTAGGGACCCAACCCTTCAAGGGGACCTCTTCCTTTACCGTTGGGTGAGGTCATAAGAACGGACCTTTTAGGGTACCTGCCTCTTAGGGACATCCGATGTCAGGTACCCCAGTGTTTCTCAGCCTGTGCTGACTCGGTGAAGTGAAGTGAAATCAAGAAAGAGTTTCCGATATCTATTATAAGATTCGGTGTAGGACTCTCGAAAGAATATCTATGATCTTGTGGTCCACCTCTTCAATTGATGTTCTACTGGTCTGACATGGGTCCTGTACTCGACGGTGTTAAGGTTCTTGACCGGCGTTTCTTTACCCCTTTTTTACCTGGGACCTTGACTTCTAATGACTTGACTTTTGTTGGTTTTAATACGACCAGTCTGGTTACTACTGGTCAAACTGCTACTGACAATCTCTATTGCACGACAAAGACGTACATCGAGGGGGAGTAGGTGGATATTTTCCAGAGTGGGAGACGAACAGTGACACGTACACACCCCCCTCAACCGGAAACCTGTCTACAGGTGGTGAGAGGGTAGGTCAACGGTCGTAGACTTTATTTCGTTTAAAGGAAAGGTCGTTAGACCGGAGAAATATCCGAAAACCCGACGTTTGTCGGTCTGTGGTGTGTGTGGGAGACATTGTTATGGTAGGACCAGGTTCAGTGGTAGCAGAGAGGACTAACCATATTATAGGAGGGACGACCGAAGGGACTAAAATGGGAACAGGGAAATGTCAAGTAAAGGAGAGACTGAAGTAGAGGCCAATGAAAGAGGGTAAGAGAGATGTGAGATCTGGTTAATCGGAGACGATAAGTAACTTGTGTAATAGACGAGGGTGGACTCACGGAGACGTGACCGGTGAGGGGAATTTATATAAAATTCCAATTTTTGGAGTAGAAGAAGTTCCGAACGAGTTCGGTGAAAGAATCACCCGGATTGCTAGAATAAAAGGGACTTTAGGTGGAGTAGGGAAGGTGAAGATTAGAAGTGACAGAAAAAATGAAAAGAAAAAGGATATTAACAACAACAAATGAGTGATTCAGTACAGGTTGAGAAACTCTGGGGTACTTGACATTGGGTGGTCCGAGGAGACAGGAACCCTAAAAGGTCCGTTCTTGTGACCTCACGTGACGGTAAAGGAAGAGGTCCCCTAGAAGGGTTGGGTCCCTGACTCGTACACAGAGAACGTAACCGTCCATCTAAGAAATGGTGACTCGATGGTCCCTTCGGGTCATTATATGATGAAAATAATAAATAAAAATAACAAGTAGAATGAGGAAGTCTTACATTCGAATCTATAGACGAAACATGTAATTACATAAGATTCGCAGACCTTCACAGATCCTGTATCACCAATGAGTTTGACAATTTATTTACATTAGAGACTCTTGTTGGGTAACAATTCTGTAGTTATATAGGTGAAACCCGAAGAGTCCACCGCGATCGGTTGGATGGTTGCGTCTTCTGCGTTCTCTGCACCCAGACTAGGGACCCAGCCTTTCTAGAGGACCTCCTCCTTTACCGTTGGTGGACGTCAATAAGAACGGACCCTTTTAAAGTACCTGTCTCCTCGGACCACCCGATGCCAGGAACCCCAACGTCTCAGTCTGTACTGACTCGTGTCGTCGTGTTCGTGTTATAGGTGACATTTAACTAAAAGATTCAAATATAAACCGTTAAGTCAAAGTATAATCTGACTTTAGACCGTAATATACTGACTCTAACCTAAATAAGCGGGTTAAATTCGTTTTATACAATTCGAAAAACTTCATGATATTCACGTTATTTTTTCAGAAATCTATGTACTGTGATATAAGGTGTTCATATATTTAGTAATTCCGGGGTCTAAGTAACCCCTTTAAATTAAACAGTCCATCAAATATCAAGCGAGACATGTACCAAAATTTACGTTTACTTAAACGATTTATGTATTACATCATATTAAAACGAATAAAACTTTCCGTTTATTTTTAATAGTAGAACGTCATCAGTTGTCATCTTCCTCTTATTTGAAATTTTTCATTGGGCGTTTAATGATTTTAGAAAACCTTATATTCCAAAAAGAACTAAAGATATCGGAGTTCAAAAATCAGACCCAATCGTGACGTGATGAAATAAAAACCTAAAGAGATGGTCGGAGTACCTACCAGAAGGGAGAAGTTCGTAAAGTAATGGTACTTGGTCCTATCTGGACCACCATTATGACCGAATTTCTAATCACGGTTTCATCCTCCGTGGGTCTCTTGGATCTCAATCTGGGTCAGGTTCTTGCCGATGACTAATGACAACTTCTTCTCTAGTTATCAGTCGTAATTATCCTTTTTAGTTGAAACTCTAGGTTTTCCACTGACATTTCAGTCTTGATACCTCGTTCCGTTCTAGTCTTCGGTTCTATGGTATTTTTACAGACGATTACCGTGTCACACATTGTCTGTCGTTTACAATAAGTGGTATAACTAGGTTCTAAATAGGGTCCTTTTCGTTTCATTCGTTTGATGTAAGAGTCACCCGAGTAGACACGAAGACAGTGTCTTACTTTCTTCTTATTTTTGTATTTCAACAACCCCGGAGGTCAGTAGGCTCTCGTCGGAAGACGTCGACAACCCTTTTGTCTGTACCGTTACTAATGAAGGGTTTCTCTTCGTCCCTACCACTTCTCTTTTTAGACTCGGGAAGTTCGTGGTCCCTACTATCTCCTCAATATTTATCATAAGAGAAATCAGAAAAAATTATCTATGTTTAACAGTTCGGGATAAACCCTACAATCTACTATTTTCCACAGTTTACGGTTTCCCTTATAAGTTCGAGTATGAATGATAAGAGTTTTTTACATGTCAAATTGATATTTCTGATCTCTACAGATGTCTTTTTCACTTCTAGTGTATGACTGGTAGAGTCATAAAGGTGAAGGGTTAAAGAACGGAAAAGTGCGTGTAAAAATTTCTTGTGAAAGAGGTTTTAACATGGGTTAGAGTGACCGTCTCCTTAAAACGGCTCTAGTTAGGATACATATGTTCTGATCGTATTGTATTGGTCAAATAGGAGGTAGTTTACATGAAGACTGGGAGTATTTTTACACAGACAAGTCATTTATAAATAACTCGTAGATTTTACCCGGTTCACGATGTCGTCAAAAATCCTTTTGGTTTCGTCTATTTTGAAATAAAAACAGGAGTGTCTTGAATATAGTGTTATAGTATCAAAATATACAGGAGAGAAGGATGATCCTCTTTTAAATAATAAAAATAAATAAGAAATGTCACACAAAGAATTTGGATCGACAGGTAGTCTCAGACAACTAGTTACATCGGAGAAGACAGAGGAACTTAGTTTTAGAACCCCCTCCCTAACCCCTTAAATGGAAAAATTGTTCGAGAGACCACCCGAAATACATTTAATTATCGTTTTATTAAACCCTCCTTTGTGAAGGGTTCACTGTGGACACCATTTCTTAGACGAACAGTTACGTCCTCTGTATTCTCTGTGTGCAAGTTAGGGACCCAGTAATTCTACGGGACCTCCTTCCGTATAGTTGAGTGAGGACCTCTTAGGACACCTGTCTCCTAGGACCGCCCGATGTCAGGTATCTCAGTGTTTCTCAGTCTGTACTGACTTCACTGAATCGGACGTATATGACAGGATAATTACCGTAGAATATACTCTTTAGACTGACATGGATCCCCCGGGGAAAACAAATAGTATTGACAATGGCTCGGAGAGTAGGAAACTTTTATACTTTCGAAAGGTACTAAAAGGTGTCAGTTAAGTGGATTGTTTCTGATCGTTCCTTTTGAATTTTTCTTTTTTAATTTAATGGTGGATAAAAATTTGTTTTACCAAAAGAGACACCCCGTCTACAATGGTATAAGACGAGACAACTTCTTTTAGTTTGTAATAAATACTCAATGCCAGGTGAAATTTATAAGTAAAAAAAAATGTTAAAAAAAAAAATGAAATAAAATGTTATGACATAACCAAAACGGTATGTAGTTGTACTTAGGTGGTGCCCACATGTGCACAAGGGTTAGGACTTGGGGGGAGGGTGAAGGGAGGGGTAGAGAGACCCAGTAGGGTCACGTGGTCGGGGTTCGTAGGACATAGGACGTAGCTTGGATCTGACCGCTAAGCAAAGAATATACTATAATATGTACAAAGTTACGATAAGAGGGTTTAGTAGGGTGGGAGAGGGAGAGGGTGTCCCAGGTGCCTCTAAATACTTGTGAAGAGTAGTTTCTTCCGTTCTGACTCTCGTAGAGTCTTTGGGTAATATTTGTTATGTTTTTTATAAGTCACTTTATCAATAAACACTCAATTACTGTCAGTGATAAGTTATGATTTATTGTACGTTATCGTCGTTCATATCTTTTCAACTATAATAAGTTTATTGTCAATTGTGTCCGAAAAATTCACGGTGTATGATCAGATTCTAATACAGTAGAGGTATGAGATGTCTATACCTCTACTGAATTAAGAGTTTGAGAGATAATTTACCTTAAAACAATACTACGGGCAAAACATCTTCTGTTTTGATTACGTATCTTTCCTACTATTTGTATCAGTTGCAATGTCTCGGCTATTTTATGTCAGTCCTAAACTTGAATCCACGTTTTTAAGTAGGAGAATTAGTGATCTGATGCGGAAAGGAGAAATCAAAAATCTTATGAATAATCTTCTGAGGATAGTTTCTTCAAATACGTTTGGACAACATCTTTAGTTCTTAAAATAAAGTAATGTCGAAGAAACGGTTTTACTGAATTAGTCCGATTAAAAGTAAACTGAGTAAAATTTCGCAGTTATTGTTACGACAAGTTTGTCCTAGTAGATCACCAATCTCCAAGTTCACATTCTCTCTCTACCAAGACTTAGAGTCAGGATGGTGAATAGTATACTGGAACTCGTTCCATGGAAAGGGTCAGAGTCAGAGGAGTAGAAATTTTACTTTCCATATTACCCTAGATGTAGTATTATAACAAAGGTCTATCTCATTCTATCGGGTAACTTTGTGACAGAATCTTTACCGAGTTATTTATAATCACATTATTTATGGTCGTCGTAGTTGTTTGACTTGGTTTACGAGAGAACTAAGAACATGAGTGTGATTTGTACCGAATAAAGAGAAGATTGATTTTTTTTCTATTTTACTGTCGTTGTTTTTGTTATTTGGTCCAGTATTTGTTAATTTAGTTAATACAGAAAACACCCTTTTGGTCTTTCCAATAACCTGTGTAATGAAATATACAGTAATCAATAGGAGAGACAAGGTTTTACATGCACACGATCGTAGGACTCTGTAGAACATATTATATTAGTAACACTGAGGTTCTCCAGTTTACCCGTCCGTCAATTACGAAGAGACACTTTTCGAGTTATTAAGTAAAATATTTAAAGTCAAGGTTCGGATACAACTCCAATTCTTTTTAACTGTAAGCCAGACACTTGAAGTACAGGTCGAGGTCTTTTTGAGACCCGTCGTGTACAAATCGCTAATTCACCTACGTCTGTTATTTCTGCAACGGTTTAACATTTTGTTCTGAACCTTTAATGTCTTTTACAACGATCAATAACTAATGCCACTGGTAAGTCAAGGATAACTCGGTGGGTTTTCTTAGTAAGTAAAAGGTCGTCTCTCGGACGAGTAAACGTTCTATTTTCTCTCTGTAAAGACGTGTACGGGTATTACAAGAAGTGGTGACCCCCGTCGAAATGTATTCTGACGTAAGTGACTTTGGTTTCGTTGTCAGACTCGTCGAAAGTCTTACTGTCAGACGTCTTCACTCGACTCGCACACGCGCTATGCCCCGAGAGGACGGAAGACCCGAGGTTGCGTCGAGACACCGACTTGACCCACGAGCGGTGGTCTTTACGACCCGATACCTTATGTCTACACCGTCGAGTCCATCGAAGTACAACGGACTTCCTTATGTAGAACGAAAGACTATTCTTCTTTAACATCTTCGAAAAAAAAAAAAAATGTGGTGGAGGGGGGTGGTTTTTTTTTTGACATTTCTACGTTTTTGCATTATAGGTACTTCTAGGATAATGGATCCTTCTAAAACTACAAGACGACGCTTACGCCACAACCCTAAATAAACAAGAACCTCACAAGACGCACCGACCGTTTCTTATTACAAGGTTTTAGCCAGGTAGAGGGTTCCCCAGGTTAAAAAGAAGGACCCACAGTCGCTCGGGACTGAGTGATGTCTCGTCGACTGTCCCCGACAGTACGTTCACCGGGGGATTCGGTTTCGTTTTCTGGATTCCTGCTGGAAACTTGTTATGTTTCCTACCCATACAAAACAGTAAAAAGAAGAAAAGAAGAATTTTTTTTGTTTTTGTTTTTTTAGGTGATCAGACATATAATTAAGACGGAATTAATAACATCTCTAATGGAACAAGACGAGATTCTGACATTTAAGTCGACGAATCACTTGTACAAAGGAACGAATTGATAATTTTTTTTTTTTCGGATTTCTTAAGAGAAATTTACTATTCCTCTACTATAAGCTACACTTTATAACGAGATCTGTAAATTTAAAGATTTTTTCTTTTATATACGAATAAAAACGAGCTAATTTTTTTATGTAAGTAAGAGAAAACCCCCCTATTGAAAAGATTCAACAAAAATAAAGGTCCAAAGTTACATTAATCCGATGACTCGCCTAGTCGACATCGTGACCAATATCGGGGGTGACAGAATGACTGTTACGAAAGAAGACGACTTGCTCCTACGGGGTTCCCGACATCCACACTTCCGTTTTACCATATAACGCTTAGAGTCTTTAATGTCCTCTATGGGAGTTCATATAGACGACCAACGAATCCAAACAGGGAAGCGATATTGTCGGAAGTTTTTGACTTCATATTAGTTAAGTTTCCCGAGTTGGTCGAGTGGACCGACATGGAACTGGTATTGGTATAGTCGTTATAACTGCTCTTACGAAAATTACCTTATGCGTCTGAGTTTCTCAACTAAGACTCAAGGTTGTCTTAGAGGATAAAAGAGTTGTTATGGAAGTCTGGACACTGTTTAAATGCCTTGAACCTAGACAGGATGTTAGTCGACGTAAGAGACCCTAGACTTGTCAAAGCCCCAAACGCTTTCGACGACTCAAATGTAAATGCCAGATTGAGGGACTCTTGGTAGGGTCACGCTTATAAGGTTCTGACGGCGTTGGACCTTGAAAACCTGGACCCTATATTGGCCTAGGCTTCAAATCGGTCCTTACAGAAACGACCATACTAGTCTGAGTTTCTTGAAGTGGACCTCGTGTTAGTTAAAAGATTCGAGTTAGACCGGGAAAAAGGTTCCAACCACTCGGAAGTCTTGGAAATGAACGTCACCTTATTTTAGTCACAGTATCCTGTCTGGTACAGGACCTGGACCTCGAGTAATGTTTCCGAACTAAATAGTCCGTTACTCTAGCTTCGAAAATCACCTGGATCACAAAAGGTCACACAGGGTTTAGACGTCGCGGAGTTGGACCTAAGGTTATTCGAGTGTAAATAACCAGTTCTCTAAAACCTAAGAACCTATAGGGAGTTACTGTAGTCAGAACGGCCCTTATATACCCTTACGTCGTCTTTATAGACAAGGGACCATTTGACCGACTTTTCAAAATTTCCTGACTCTCTCTTATGTTAATAGACACGGTCAGGGTTTCTCGACGTTCCTCACTTACACTAACTACGTCACTTCTTGATGTCGTAGACACCGTCTTCATGGTGGCTCTCCAAACTAGACCGGTCCCGCGAGGGTTTCGGTTGCAAATTCGGGTTCGAGGGGTCCGGCTTCGTACTTTCGTTTGGGGGCGACGGGGGGTGCCACCCTCGGTGCCTCGGACCGGGTCTCTGACTACGACTGTGACTCGTGTAGAGAAAAGTATTTTAGTAGCGTCCCTCGCACCGGGAAAAGGACAGACACGAACAGTAGGACGAACAATAGATACACAGCACCTTCGCCATAGGACGGTCGTACTTCGTCGACGTCGTCGCGAGGGAGTACTCTTCCGTGTCCTTTTTCTTTTCTGTCAGGGATTTCGTTTACTGAGGGTCGTGGGTCCTTAAAATGCATCTAATATTTGGATGGTTGTGCCTCTGGTCGCTCTACGACGACTTACCCTGCCCTGGGACGTGGATATTGTTTAGTCCGAGGTCCCTCACACTCCATACTTGGTAACACTATTTTCGCGAGAATTTTCGACCCTTTATTCACCACGAAATAACTTGAGACCACTGATATTTCCCTTGCACCACGGGGAGAGGGGTAGGGAGAGGGAGAGGGAGACGACCGTTTCAGGAAGGAAGGGCAGACAAAATCACGTAAGTATTATGCCCAGTAAAAGGAAAGGATGTATCAATTAGGTGACTCTAAATTTATGGTGTTAGTTACACTTCGAACTTAAGACCAAATTATATTACGGATAACACATGTTGGAAAATAACTAAGGTAATTACAGTGTGAACAAAATTCTATTTTGAAGAAAGTATTCACTAGGGAGTGTAGACGACAATGAGAGGCAGATCATCCTGGTTTAAATGTCAAAATCTTCCAAACGTCAAGTAACCATTTAGTTCCTTTTGGACTTACTAGGGTCCATGAACCTCGACTTTGACTAAGATCCTCTACTGAACTAATATCCTTGTAAACCCCGTCAGAATTTTGTTGTGGATCGAATTTTTCTTTTAACGTCCTTTTATTACTTTCTACCACGAGACAATTTCGTCGTGGTCTTCGTCAAAAGTCTCCACAAACTTAATGTTATTTCGTTCGGACTCCTTTTGACACCTTCCCAATTTAACAACGTTCATCTACTGACGTTTTACACTCCTCTGTCATTTTTGTGTTTCAAATCTGAACTTCGGAATAGAGACTTTAGGTAGAGACATTTTTAGTGTCATCTCCAAAGTGACAGTCAAAGAAAATCGGAGGTGTATAGGTTTTACTCACTTACTTATTTATTTATTTTATCCGTTCTCCGTTTAAACTCCTCCGTCTAAAAAGGCGTGTAGGAGTGGAATTCAAAAGTCTCTACTCCGAACGTTTGCTCTTACGTCGAACGATTTGCGTACACCAATCTTCGAATGGTCTTAAAGAGAAACGTCGAGAGAATCCTGGGATTACACCCCTCACCTTAGTACTCGAGTCAGACAAGACAAACCCTAAACAGTCCGACAGGACAACACAAAGTGAGATACGGGGCGTGTGTACGGTCAGGGGACGACTGACTGCAAAGTAAGTCTCCGCATCTCTTGTGTAAAATTCTGAGTTAAAGGTGGTGGGTAACTTTTCCTATCAAAACTGTTGTGGAATTAGTCTATTTTATTTAGAATGTTCTTTTTTCTGGTTGGGGTACAGTCGACAGAAACCGGAGAGATAACAACTACAATGTCACGACTACAATGTCACAGGGGTACAAGTAGAGATAACACTTAAGGTAAGTAGTCATACTAAGACATGTCTGGGACGACCGGTATACGTTCGACGTACGTACACAAATACAGCTACCACTTTCAAATAACTGACGTCGTGTTTATAGTATCGAAGACATAAATTCATTGAAACTGATGTCAAGTAAAGCTAAAATCTTTTTACAGAAATCAGACGAAAAGTAAGAGATTTTACTTGTTAAGGTAATATCCTCGCTTTTAGTGTTTAACGTTGTGACTCGGACAAAGTAAATTAAACTGAACAGTTCGGAATATAGAAATTGGTACGGGGACAAGAAAGTTTTGTCTTAGTGACGTCGTTTTCTTTTTCTTTTTCATTTACCGATAAAAATGGTCGTAAAAATATATCAGACCTCCGAAAAGTATACGACTCTCCTTTTTAGATCCGTTCAGTGGTACTCTATATTAACGTTTCTTCGGTCTAATATTTTTAGTATGAAAATATTCGTTATTCCTTTTTCCTTGTAGATTTCATCTAAAAAGTTCCATGAAACTAAAACTAATTTAGAATTATCTATGGTCAAGTCTCTTCGTAGTATCGATATTATATAAACAGGTACCTATTGATAATCTGTATGTAAATAATTAACGTTTATCAGGGTCTAAGGGTTAACTAATTATTACGTCTATTAAGGAGTGTCATGATACTTGTTGACCTACTGACTTGGATGACACTACAAAAAGTGACTTCAACATTAAAATGTAAAAAGTATTTTACAGTCATTTATGTATAAAGTAGATTTTTTTTCTTTAAAAGAAACCAGTCGGAGTAAAAATGGACATGATTTCTACTAACATAATTAATTTACGTCACAATTTCACTTTTTCGGGGAAAGATAAGAAACTGAACTTGAAGACGGAGTAAACAGTACCCATGGTTTATTTAAATCCGTTACATATAAATAGAAATATAAAACTTTAAAAACTTTTAAGAGTTACGACACCATGACGATCATATATATTTTATACGAACAACAAAATTTTCACAAAGATTTTAAGTTTTGGTGAACCACACAATTCCAATGTACTTATTGGTTTTAAACTTCCGACCAGTAAAAAATTGCGAATTGAAATCGATATATATTTAAATTATGATCTATTCTTGGTTTTATTTTAAGGAATCTAACATTTTCATTAAAACTAAGTCCTGTACTTTAATAATTTTTTTAAGAAAAAGGAGAGAAACCCTTACTTCGTAGAGATCAAGAGTCATAGATTAAGAACATCCAATCTGTTAATGATCAAGTGGTGATATTTAAATTGTTTTGACTGACCATTTACAAGACGAGTTTTCAACAGAAGTGTGGGTGGGGTGCCGTTTAAAACCTGACGTTTGGTATTTAGATAAAAGTGTTCATAAAATTTGAGTCACGTATAATCAACTATAAAGTAAAAGACAGGGTTTAAATACAACACAGGTTGATCTGTTGTCAATTTATTTGTCGGACTGGACAACTTGATATGTTGTCTCTGTGCAGTTAGGTCTTACCTAAGTCAGAAACTTACGGAATGGTCTCTCTCTCCTTTATGTCAAGTCAGAAACTTTTCATACCCCAAAAAAGATTAAAAATACTCAGGGTCATGTGTATCAGGATGGCGTCGTACCTCCTTTATATAAGGTTCACAGTGTCAGAAGACTCGTTATGAATAGGTTCTTTATAAGGAAAATTTAATCAAATATAAAAGATTTCTACAACTGTAATGTAGAAAAGTTTATTAAATTTGGAAAAAAAATTCTGAATTAAACCACTTGGTTGATGGATTGGTCTGTCCTTCCGTTATTTAACATAAAGACACCTCGTCGTCACTGGAGGTCACCGACCAATCTGATTGGTGTCGATAAGTTTGTAAGATAAGCAAAAGTAGGATTTAAGGATACATTCACACCAAAAAGTTGTATATCAAAAACTAGGTACTTAGTCTAAAATGAAAATAAATTAAGGAGGGGGAACCTTTGTATCAATATCACATTGTAAAATTTCAATGTAAAACATATAACTGAATCATTACGGGTCTCCGATGACTTAACCTTGATTCCCGATCTTTATTCACAGGATTCTACTTCTCGTTCATTATTGTATTGTTTTTTATCTATTCTTTATGAAATTTCATAAATTTTAGTAACCGTAACCTGTTTATAGTAATCCACTCTCAAAAATGTATCCGTCTTATGATTTTATATTACATTAAATCCAACCCCTTTTGTTTAAAGTTATAATTATAACTTTCTTGGTCCTAGTCAATAAATGGTCCGTCCTCATAGACTCGACACCTTATTCCCTCCGGAGGGGAAGGCCGAGATCCTACGAAGTCAAACAACTAGTCCCGTCACTGGACAAGAAACGGGGTCACGAGAGAGGGAGAGAGAGGGAAAAGTCAGTCGACTTGTGACCAAGATAATCCGAGAGACTGTTACTACAATGTCAGATTCCCCTCTACTAAGTATCTATTACTTTAATACGAGAGGAAGACCCCTTCCTCTTACGTCTCAGTCTAAACATCTTGACCGTTCCTAAAATCCTACGACTTCCACGTACTTCATAGAAGAGAAGGGAACTGTAAATGGTTCTTCTCTTGAATTTATCAAATAAATTTCACACCTAATCTGGTCGTAGTCTTTGTTCGTAGTCCGATACTTCTGATTCTGTTTTACTCAAGGTCTGTACTGTTTACTCTTGACTCGGTACTCTTTACTTTTTAAGTCTTTGTCGCTACGAAGAAAATAAGGGAGAGGGGACCTAAGAGTGATCTTAGACCTAGACATCGTTTGGGTATCTCAAAAAGATATGAACGTAAGACAATCGATGGATACAATTCTTAATCTCCGTCGACCTTCTTTGATAATTGCACTTTTTATTATAGTCACTTAAAATTAATGTTTACAGTATTCTTTTTGCCTTGATTACCTTCGATTTATCCGACATAATTTACTGAGAACTCTTGATTATTTTATTGTGCCACTTTCAGTCTCAAAGATCTTCGATTGGTATTAACGGATATCTTAATCTGGGTGAAAACGGATGAGGGGTTTTAGTAGTCACTAAAATATCAGTCCTCTTATGTCATCTTTATGATGTCTCTATTAACGTACTTTTCTCAAATACTAAGAAAACTAAATTCCTTTTATAGTGTCGGTATATATTGTCTCGTGACATACCCGGAATTTAAGTTTAAAGAGACTGTAAACGTTTAGTCCATTAGGACCCCTTTAGGGAATCGAAAAGACTTGAACTACAAAGGGTAGACATTTTGCCCGTTTGTAATAACTGAAGTATACCAATAACCCTCCTGTTTTGCACTCGTTATGAAACATTTGAGATGTTACAGTAGATGAATGATAAAAGTTTCTCGTAAATAATTCCACTAGTCGATACAAACGTCCACAAGACACAAACCGGACCCGATCTTTCTGTAATGATTAGAGACACATTGTCTTTGGTTTCAGGTAAATGTAATTATACTTAAGACTCTGAACCGGTACTCAGATCTTGAATTAAACAGAAACTAGAAATAAAAGGTATTTCTTCAAAGAAGGTGAGTTACAATAGATTCAGATACTCAATAATTATTACTGGTATTATATGTTATTTGTATTTGTCTATGGTTGGTCTCTTGTCACTTAGTTTTCCAATAGGTTGATTTAGTTTTAAGATTAAAACAGGGGGTTTTACAGTACTGTTGTTTTCGAAAACCAAATGAATACAATGAACGAGATAAGGGGAGAAGTCCTCGTGATAAAACTCGGGAATTACTGAAGTGTGAAATGTTTACATAGAATAACTAGTAATAACTCGTTTTTCATTAACGAAGATTGTACAATGTACCCCAATCGTGTATAAGATCCATAATTAATGTGCTGTATATGACAAAATAAAAGGGGGGTTACTTTCTCATAGGTTTTAAAGGAAGGTCATATCGTTAATGATAACCGAAATTAGATAAGCAATAACGATAACTTTTAGTGGTCTAATTTTTTCATCGTATTTTTATGTTTCTGAAAAATACTCATTATTGAATAAGTAACTACTTTTTAATTTTCGAATTCTCATGAGAAAGACCCGAAAGAAAAGTAGTTTTTTGTTTACTGGTTACATTAGTTTTTAGAAAGAGATGACTTACTTCGTAAAGAATGGTTCATACTCCGTCGTCTACATAAGGGTTTGAAGAATATTAAATTCATCTCTTGACAAGGAGGAGGGACTGTCGACTCACAGATACTTTAGAAAAAGACACTTTAGAAAGCTCTTGTCTCTCTCCTACCACCAAAAAGTTACCCTTTTTTTTTTTGGTGTAGAACTTAAACATACGTTGAGATGGAAGTATCTTGATAACCGTATACACGAACTCAACCCATAGAACTTGTACATTCCTCTTAAATTCCTTGTGTCTCTCTTGTTCTCGATTCTGGTTCGTCTTTGTTAGGTAAAATAACCCTTTTTTTTCCTTTTCCTCAAAGACCGAATTGGATAGGTCTTTTACAACATTACTTTAAACAATTGAAAGAACTGTTAAGAAATATGAAATGAAAGTCCCTGAGAGTAAAGGGGACGAGGTCCTTTTTTTTTTTTTTTTTTTTTAGATAAGGAAAGAGGGGGAAAATGTAATAAGGGATGAAGGATATATTGTGTTTTTTCAGAAGCAAGTATATTTAGTTGTGTTAATCAGTTGAATGAGTTTCCTCGTAGCATAGAAGTTAAATTTTTAATCTGGTATTTCGTTTTACATTCAGACCGACTGTAAAAGGGAAAGCAGATGTCGAATGTTTGGTGGAGATGTCACGGAAGACTAATAGTCATCTTCTTTCTTCTTTATATCAAATTAATGGTTAGACCGTTCCATGATGTAGAACGTTCACTTTCACTTCCAACGATGTAGAACGTTCACTTTCACTTCCAACGAGTCAGTTCAGATCGAGAAACCCTGGGGTACCTGATATGTCAAGTACCTTAAGAGATCCGGTCTTATGACCTCACCCATCGGAAAGTAAAGAGGTCCCCTACAAGGGTTGGGTCCCTACCTTGGGTCCAGAAGGAGTGACGCCCACCTAAGAAATGGTCGACTCGGTGTCCCTTCGGGTTCTTATGCCCTCACCCATCGGATAGGGAAGAGGTCGCCTAGAAGGACTGGGTCCTTAGTTTGGTCCCCGAAGACGTAACGTCCACCTAAGAAATGGTCGACTCGATACGACAAAAGGAAAAATTAATTGACTGAGGATCTTTGTTTTATATCCTGAAATAGGTACTCTTATGAGTTGAGTACAGTAGTAAGTTTTGGTGGATGGTTGTTAGTTCTCAAAACAGAAAACGTCCCTACTTTACGTTTAAACCCCCCGGAGTGTTTATGTTACTATTCCGTTTCTGATGTCAATCGTTCTCGTTAAAGACAATTTCGAAGTAACGTGATTAATGTAGATAAGTCCCATTTTTTATGTAAACGGTCATTTCTCGTTTTTTCCTAAAGTTAATTCATATTTAGGAATAAGTAGTAAGAACCCCAAGTTTGAATAACTACTTCGTCTCCATTTTTCTATTACAGAAGTCTATCACTCCGATATATCATATCATTCATCGAATGAAGTACCGAAGTTTAACCCCCAGGTATACACATCAATTTTTCCCGAAGAATAGAAATTATAACTAGACAATATGAGAGACGTTCTTGTTCATACGAATGGGGGAAAAACTACGGTAGTTGGTCGTAGAATGTTCTTACAAATTTCTTCTGAATCTCTTACATGGTGTAACTAGAACTTCATCATCTCACTGAAATTTCAGAGATTATTTGGACCCTATTGAATGTTGTCATTCGGACCCAGAGGACGTAACGTCCGTCTGAGATGGACTCGGTGATCCCTTCGAGGATATTTGAGAGATTCTTTAGACTTTCGATTGGTCCGTGAATTCCTAGTCACAACCGAACAGAAAGTTACCAAATACTTTCCCTAAGACGTGTTAAATATACTTTAAAGTTTCAATTTCCGATATTTATAAACCAACCTCATAACAGTAACTAGGATTCTTTCAAATCCATTGTATTGACTTGATTTAATTTACCTTATTAATTTCTAGATAAATTATACCATCTCCGGGATAATGTATATATAAAACACAAAAGGTGGTTCGATCCTGAGAAAGTCTACGAATCCCTTTTTTTTTTTTTTTTCTTAGGGATAGGAAGGATACTAATAATTGTAAAATGGTATGTAAACAAATACACATGTATATAAAAATGTATGAACTGAATAATACACGGTCCTTGCAAATATATACACAGAAAATTAATTCTTGTCTCCGAGATATAACTGAGAAAAGAAACTGTTCAAAGTGGGTAATTAGGATTTAGAACGGGGAAGAAATATCCTGACGGGATTTTAGTAAGTGTGGGATGGATGTGTTCCGAAGAGTTTGGTTTCATATGAAGAGGTCGGACATAATCTTTTACTTAAGGTCATTCAATGGTAATCCTATAGGTAAACGATCAATATAAGATTAGACGGTCATATCAGTAGAAGGGGTAGACACCGTGGGTGAGACCGGATAAAATACAGTAATTTTCCGTCGTACGTGAATCAGGATACCTGAAAATACCCCTCTTGACTCATCATTTTACATTTTTAGGTACATACAAAGATACCCGAGGTGGAACGAACAAAAATACCGGATTGCGTGTCTCTACACACCCTAGAGAGAATCAAGTGTGACTTTACGTTTTCGTAATACGATCAATATTTAATTTTTTCTCTCCGGTTCTGTCTGTTTTGTATCTCAGGTTTCGAGTGCAAGACATAAAGAATTAGAATTGTCACTATCATTTATCACCTGTAAGAAATAAAGTGAAAGGACTGTAGACAAAATGAGAGGTGTAAATGGTGGCATAAGAATTTGAATTTGAAGTGTTAAGACTTTGCAAAACTGAAGATTGTGTCTCCAAAGAAAACAAACAAGAAATCAACAAGACAAGACACGGACTTCTAGAAAAGGGTCAAGAGAACTACATATTGTGACGACCGAAACGATCTTTGGGGCGAGTTTAAAACTTGGACAGTCTTTCAGTGTCCCGTTAAGTAGTGAAAACACTAACCTCACTAGTCTGTTTGACTGACGGAAACAGGGATCTCATGTTAGATCAGTTCAGACTCCACAGACGGAAGGTAGAAGGGACGGAGGGTAAGGGTCTGGAAGGGAGGTGAATCCTAAAACGTGTGACTTTAAGGAGGTAGGTCCTGATGGATCCCGAGAGCCAAAACAGGAGGAATGAGTTTTATATAGGAGTCTAGAGCTAATCATAGTAATCGGGAAGGTTCCTGTGAGTGTGAAATTAACTCTAATTTTCTTTTTTTTTTTTTGTTTTGTTTGGAAAACGATTTCCATTGTTTCAGTATATGATTCTCGACCCCAATACGAAGACTCCCATTTCTACGAAACGGTCGGGGAGACTTTAGTAAGAAGCATCTATAGTGATATAAAAAGAGTTTGTACTTCACCCCGGAAGGGTGTTCTTGTTTCCGTCCCGTTTATTGAGTACAAAGTAAGTCATTTGATATCAGACTCTCTAGAAGAGTCACTTAATGGTAATATGTGTCCTAAGAGGAATAAAAGGAGGAATGTCTGTGTTATGATGTATGTTCTGTCTTGAACCCGATACTTAGGTCCTACTTGGTCAAACTGACCAAGACCCTGGATTATTGACGTATTATAACTGATAATCGAAGAAGTAGAGTTTTTACTTTTACATATTTTATTATATTATTATTGTCCTAACAGTGTTATTCCGTTTCTTAGTCGTAAAGAATTTATAGAAATACATGAAACAAAACCGTGTGACGTATATAATTTAAATTAATAAATTAAATTATGAGTGTTTCTAGGATACTACTAATTTACTCTACTGAATCTATTTTTAGTGAATCATATTTCGAACCGTGTATTGACATTGGATGAGGAAGTGAAGTAATCGAGTTTAACGAATTTTAAAGACATGTTGTCATACGAAATTATCGACATAAAGTAATACAGTACAGGTTGAGAAACGCTAGGGTCGGAAAGGAAGAGGTCCCCTAGAGGGATTGGGTCTCTAGTTTGGGTCCATAGGGTGTGACGTCCGTCTAAGAAATGCTCGACTCGGTGTTACCTTCGGGATAGATAAAAACATACCTTATTTTTTGTATAGACCGGCTGAAAGTTCTTTATCTTAGAATTGACGGTTTTGGAGTCCCCGTATATCAATTATGACTTCTCATTGTACCATATATTTTGGATTCAGGATTAGAGGGTAGTTTCAGGTTACTGTAGAAATGGAACTAAGGGTGTGGTAAGGGGAACGGGATTGTGACCGGTCAAGAACTTCATCGTACACGAAAGGAACAACGACAAGTGAACGATTCAGCACACGTTGAAACATTGGGGACCTGACGTCGTGTGGTCCGAGGGGACAGGGGGTGACAGAAGGTCAAACGAGTTTAAGTACAGGTAACTCAGTTACTATGATAGATCGGTAGAATAGAAGACGGCGGGAGAAGAGGAAAACGGAAGTTGGAAAGGATCTTAGTCCCAGAAAAGGTTACTCAGTCAAGAAGTATAGTCCACCGGTTTCATAACCTCGAAGTCGTAGTCAGGAAGGTCACTTATAAGTCCCAACTAAAGGAAATCCTAACTGATCAAATTAGAGGACCGTTTAGGTTCCTTAAGAGTTCTCAGAAGAGGTCGTGGTATCAAGTTTTCGTAGTTAAGGAGTCACGAGTCGGAAGACATACCAGGTCGAGAGTGTAGGTATGTACTGGTAACCTTTTTTGTATCGAAACTGATATTCCTGGAAACACGAAAGGATAGAATACGGAAATACGTTCGATAAAGAAAATACTCTTTACTGAAAGGAGAGGGAAAGTCCAGGAGGACAATTGGAGAAGAGTAAATAGTCAACTAAAGTTTTTAATAAGAATGTTTTTATACCAAAAGTTCTAAGTATGAATCTAAATTTAACGAAGATACAACATTTATTAGACTGTTGTTAAAAAGAAACTAACAACGGTTTTCATACTGGTAAAACCGACCATACAATTTCACTGATTCTCGATTTTTCATAACACTCTGTTTATTTCTTATAAATTAAGTTTCTTACTTATATAGAACTAAAATCACTTCCAACCTATCAGTTGAAAACAACATTTTCGGTATATGAACACTGACGGGTTTAGGTGGCGAAGAACCCTTTCCAGGAAAAGAGAAATCGCACCTACAGAGGACTAGGGTACGGATCACGGTGATCCGAAGACGGAATCTGTACAGGGTTCCAGACAGGAGAACGGTTTATTTCACTGATGGGATGTGATAGTGTCTCTGGTTCAGTCTGCAGAAGCCGAATGAGTAATATGTGTAAAAGTTTCATTGATAAGATGACTTCTGACTTGTAGTTTATGAATCTTCAACTGTTAATCTTTACGAGTCAAAAACAAAAATTGGAGGACTTGTGACTAATCCGTCTTCCGTGTTGACTAATACCTCCTGACTTCGTAGACGGTCGACTACCCACAAAGGAAAGGAGGAAAGACAAGCAGTAGAATGTGGAAAGGTGACTTAAAGAAAAGAGAGAGAGTAGTGGTCAATTTTATAGAAAGTTAAAAAGGGAGATAGGTTGAAAATAGTTATTCAGTTAAATATGATAAACTGATACATGGAAGACTGTCCCAATTATCCTTTTAATTGATTACGATTACCGAAAAAAAGAAAATCTTTTGTTATTAATTCTATTGTGTCAGATTATTAAATTAAGTTTCCCCTCAGTTTTTAGATAAACACAAGTTGTCGAAATAAATCAAGATCTTTACTTTTTGATATTAAAACATTTACCATCAAATTAAAGTCTTTATCTTTAATATAGGGAGAGATTATATGAAAATTCAGTGTAAAATTAACAGTAATATTTCCGTCCCTTCTAAATAATATTGTCTTGTAGGTCCATAAAGAAAAGTACATTCCATAGTGAGTCAGAGACCTGGTACCATTAGAAACGGTAGTTGCTTTGTCTAAGTAAAAACCTTGTATACATACATGATTCTCTTAACTTTACTTTGGAAAGAAATCAGTATTTTGAACATTGATACTCCCAAAAACTCTTGAAGTGTCACGTAAAAGAATGGAAGATAAACTTTGGGATTCGATTAAATTAACATAAAAGTCACTAAAAAAATTTAATTAAAAATAATCCCATATCAACGAAATGTTACTACACAATCAAAGATGGCATGTTGTTTCATTTAGTCGATGTACGTGCGTGTATAGGGGGGTGCAAAAGATAAAAGAAGGGTAAATCCAGTGGTGTCTCGTGACTCATTCCAAGAACCTTGATATATCACTCAAGAGTAATCGACACATAAAATATGTATCATAGTTGACACATATAAACATTTAGGGTTTCTGATGTAAGGAATCAGAGAGCTAATCAATAGTTGAGGTCCAAAAATGATGGTTGTAAAGGTAGTAAAAAATGGAGATTGGAAATAGAGAGGACGAATTCTCTATGACACACGAATTAAAATTTTTCTTTTTTAAAACGAAGATTATAACAAATTTTCTTTCTTTATATTCTTCACCAACTCAAGAACAAGATGAAAATTAGAAGTCATGACCTTAGACGAACCAGATCTAGTCCATCTCCCGGGACCTGAGGTACCGTGTATCAAACTTCTGTACTTTTTGGTGACAAGACTTTAGTGATTAGATATCCAAGTTTTATAAGACGTACCAATTATCGACTTACTTCCTTGAGTCACAAATTGATTGGGTATTGGTTAGTGTATCCGTTCTTCAAAACGTCGTCCTACATAAGTCGTCAAAAGTTATGGTCCGAGTGTTTAATATAAAGGTCTCCAGTTTAAACGTGTATTGAGAAAGTTGGTGTTGACAGAGGAGTATGAATTGAGTCAAATTGTAGGTCGTCACACAACACGTCTTTATGAGTCACCAATTTAATAAGGGTAAAACAAGCAAGTCGAGTGTCGTCGGGTGACTAATCAACAAAACAAAACAAAACAAAACAAAATTCATAGACTAGAATTTAAACATAAAGTTGACATGGGTTCACGTCTACGGTAGAGACCATTGTACTGTTTTGTTTTAAATCCAATTATTTACAAAGAGACACGAGGTTAGTGTCGTGCGTAGGACGTCATTGATATGACATCGAGTTTCACAACTTTTTTACGTTGACTCAAAGGACCTCTTAGTAAAATCTCAATTAATTTGGAAGAGGTGGACATTAAATTCTTTTTTCTTTTTTGGGTTGTGAGGATTTCTGGTACCCCCTTTCCGTCAAATTCTTTATCTTCAGGAGACAAATAGGTCCCTCCATGAAATGTTCCGTCTGTCGATGTGGTGTCAACTCTCTGTTGTAAAGGAGTCGACTAAACCAATTAATTTTACGTGTCAATGTTGTCCGAAAGAGTCTCGGACGTCGACTTACTGGCTTCAGAGGTAAAAGGAGGTCACAGTGTGCCTTGCGCCTCTCCGTTTGTATGACGGCCTCGTGTTAAACTGAGTGATTTTTAGGTCGCGATATTTGTGCTTTATGTAAAGAGTCCGTGTAAAATTTTCTGCATAATAGTTCTAAATACCGCGTTCCTACCTTTCTTAAACGTCAATCCGTCGTGGTTCTCTGATAGGATCCAAGGAGAGTTTCGTCAAAAGTCATTTTAAACGTT